>CAJVPV010000655.1:0-20027 GCA_910591835.1 Acaulospora morrowiae | reverse complement strand
ATAAAGAGAAATAAATAAAATAGGAAATATTCTAGAGCAACAATAGCACGAAAAGTATAGTGCTAAACAATAACAAGAATAGTAATACAAGAATTATTCTAGAATGGATAATATTTCAAGGATAAATGCTAGTAAAAATCGGGCAAGGGGTAGTGATGATCTTGGCAAAAATCAAGTGTAACAATATATATCAACCAATCCAAATTTCTAGCCAATCATTATTCAGAAGTTCTGGTGTAACCAAAAATTCAGAGTCAAATTGAGGTAGGCAAAATTCTCCAAAAAAATCAGAAAAAAGTATATACGCCTGAAAGGATAAGAGAGAGACTTAAGAAAGATGAGAGAAGAGTTTCAAAAGCTTATGCCAATCTTTTCTGAAGTCTTGAATTTCTGAAAAAAAAAAGTGGAGTATTTTTTTTACAAGTTCTTTTTTTTAACAAAATATTCTTGCCTTTGACTTTGTAGATAGGTTTTTTTTGTATTTACTTATTGAAATATAGGAAGTTTATATTAAAGAGAGAAAGAAACAAGAGGGGAGAGGTTATAGCCTCTAGATATTGATGTTGTTAAAGAAAGTATATAGACTATATTATAAAGAAATATAAAATTTCTTTGAAACATCTGTTTTTTGTGTTGGCAAGAGGATTATACTTATGTTTATATTATAGAATTTCAAAAGAGAGATTTATTATATGTTTATATTTTAATAATATTGGTATCTAAAAATAAACCACAAATTTCTGAAGATTTTGATAATATTATATTTACTGAAATTCTTAATGAAAATAATCAATCCAAATTATTTGAAACAATTAGTAGAAATATGATTCATGGATTTTATAGTACTATTAATCTATTATCTTCATACATGATAGATAGAAAATGTAATAAACATTATTTCAAAGATTTTACAACACATTTATTAATGATTCTAAATATTAAATTTATAAAAGAAGAGATAATGGAAGAATTATCAAAAAAAGAGAAATTGCAATTGATATTGATAATAGATAGGTTGTTTCTTATAATTTATATTTTAGTCAAAAATATAATTGTCATATTAATGTAAAGATATATTCAAGTATTAAATCAATTAAATATTTCTACAAATATATTTATAAAAATCAAGGCAAAGTTTTAGTATCAATTGTTAATTCTCAAGATAAAATTAAAAAATATATTAATGCAAGATATATTTTTGCTTTAGAGATAATTTGAAGATTATTTAATTTTAATATATAACAAAGATCTTATAAAATTGAAAAACTACCAATTTATTTACCAAATCAGCAAATAATTATTTTTCCAGATACCAATGAATTAACATCAATTTTAGAAAAATGTGTATGTATTAAATTAACAAGATATTTTGAAATATGTACAAATAATTCAAATATTGATAAAATTCAAAATTTAAAATATATCAATTTTCTCAAATATTTTATTTGGAAAAATAATAATTAGTATCAAATAAAAAGAAATGGTAAAAAAATAATTTCCTAACTTTATTTTGTTAATCTAAAAGATAAAGAAAAATATTATTTAAGAATATTATTAATTTTTATTCCTAGAGCAACTTCATTTGATAACTTAAAAACAATTTGTGGAATATAATATAATACTTTCAAAAAAGTTGCATATCAACTTGATTTAGTAGATAATGATAATGAATATAATATTTGTCTTTCTAAAGCAACAACATATCAAATGCCAATACAATTAAGGCAACTATTTGTTACTATATTATTATATTGTTGATCTACAAATATCAAATCTTTTTGAGATAATCATATTGCTATTATGATTGAAAATTTTATTAGAAAAGATAATGGTCAATTAACAAGTATTACAAAGCATTAATTGATATTGAAAGATTTTTGATTTAAGATAAAACAACCTTAAATTTTTCAGATCTTTCAAAACCCAATTATTCATTACTTGAGAATAATCAAAATTTATTGATTGCAATATTTTGATAAATTAAATAGTGATCAAAAATTAATTTTTGATACTATTATAAAAGCAATTAATTATTTTTATATTAAATTTTTTAATTAATTTAATATAGCCAATACTATTACTTTATAAATTACTATATTTATTTATATAAAAAAAATTTGCTTTTTATTAATACAATATTATAATTTATTATATATATATTATATTAATGTATAAAATACATTAGCATTTTTAATCCTGGAGCATAGCCCAGGCTAACGTGCTAGTATACCGATAATTTAAAAGTTTTTAATTGGTAATAAATTTTTAAAAAATTTAAATTCAAAAGTTATATTTAAAAGACAATTAGATACTTGATTTGTTTTTATATTGTTGTGTTAATTTGGGAAATTAAATCACGGAAAATTGAATAAAAACATGGTTTAATAAAAGTATTGGTGGTTGAGTGAACAATTACACACACCAATATGCTCACGTTATGGTATACAAAGTATAGGGTGGCTTACGGTGTTTAATAAACTAATTCGGTTTATGATCAGAATAAATTCGATACAATAGTTTACTTCATGAATTTTTAGCGATTATGAAAGTCAACTTAAAAAATTTTTTATTAAATATATATACTGTATATATATTCCACGGGATTAAAAATTGCTTTATCGCAAGTACGTCTTATCGAAGAAAAAAAGCAATGTTTTTTCGGTCACCTTTTTGTTATTTTTTTTCTTTCGGCTGTGTTTGTATTTTTTGAGCGTTAGATTGTGGAGTGTCTGATGCAAACAGATCGTATAAAGAATTTTGGATTACCTTCGACTTCTTAATGTGACTTTTTTCCGCAAGCACACATCTAAATGAGTATTTATTCGCATGAGCGTTGGTCTGTTGAAATTTTTTTGACATTTGGGGCACTCCCAAGTTATTATTTGTTGAACATTGAGAATATTTTCTGTATCCGATGAGTTTTCTAAACTACGAGTTTTTTTAACATTTTTTAAAGCAACATTCGTGCTCAAAAGTTCCACTGTTTCGCCATCATGCTGCTGCTGATCTTTCTCATCCAAAATCTCTATCAATGTTCGAGAGTCTTGATGACAAATGACTTCGTTGGTTCGACCACAAGCCACGTTTTCAAGGGTGTCTAAGGTTATACCACTTCCTCCAATGGTCGGATCCGAATTAGTCTTCATGATTAGCTCATTGCTATTATCATTGGGATGTGCATTATTAATCATACATTGATCTAAATGTTCATTGATGTGAGCGATTTTCTCATTGATATACTGTCTTTCGCAACGTGGACACTTGAAAAACTGAGCAATGGCAGGAACTTCATGCCATTTTGATCGAGAATTTGTAGCAGAAGTAGTTGGTTTAGAAGTTTTCACCGATTCTACTGACTTTTTACCATTACTAGATCCGGAACAGATCTTTTTGCAGCTACCGCTTCCTATCACAGGAAAGTACTATAGTACCCGAAGAAATATTAATTTGTGAAGTTTTTTGACAATGAAAAACTTCTTTTTTTATGTTATACCCTTTTTACGCCACTTTTTATTTCCGTGTCACGAGGCCGCAATTTAGTCAGTCGAATTCCCATTAGCCTTAAATCCGTGGGCATTTCAGCCTCCACTATCTACAGTATATGCACGCATTTAAAATCCAATGTTATGTCACTAATTAACTGATGATCACATATTACCTGTCTGCTGTAATGGAACAAATTATCTGCCGAGTGGATGTATTTATTGATGGTTCTTGCACGAGTAAATGTTCTAAAGGAAACTTCTTTAAAGACTACTGATAAGGTTTTTCCCTGTGATTTTTCATGAAGTTAAAATTAAATACTACAATACATAAAGTCATCAATCAACATTAATATTTCATACAGAAACATTTTCTTTATCAAGCTCGGTCGCCAAAAGTTCACATAATTGGCGGAGCTTTGATAATCGATCTTTAGGCCGAATTGGTGATGAAAACGTTCTAAAAAGAATTAAAGGAATTAGGTTTGAGCAAGTGAAACGCTGCATTAAATATAGATATAATAGTAACCTTGAGACACCAACACTTTTCCTTTCAATCTCTCTAAAAAGAAAAAAAAAGAAACTTTAACGATTTTTTTTGTGGGTACCATGCACGCCCCCAAAAGGATCTACTACATTGGAGTTATCGATGAACCAATTCCGAGTGCAGCCCGCATGAAGAAGTTGAACGAATGTTCCGAAAATAACCGATAAAGATATAGACGCTTGTCAATTATGTCAGCACATGTCTTAATATCCAGGGCACCAAGAATTCTTTCTGTAACTTTGCCGATACCTTATTGTTCAATACAAATATCTCAATATCGATCAAATAGAATTTATTTCAATGAAATTTAACGATTGTATTACTAGCCGGGTTTGATTTTTCTGCACTGAGCCTGGCTATCAACAAATTGACAGTGATGAAAAAATCGAACAGCTATCGTAATATTACCCGGAACTTTTCGTATAGGAAGATTTCTCATGAATTCCATTATGCATTCGTAATTTTTTTGGAGAAAATGTTGTCCATTTGGTTTGTTGATATTGGATCCAATCTGTAAAAGATTATCATTCACTCTGAGGATTAAGAACAACATTGGGCACAATGTTTCAAAAATACCTTGGCCAATAACATATTCGCTCCAATGCCTGCACTAGCCGTCAGTTTTGTTTCTTCAAATATTTCATTCCGAATTTGTTGACTTATTTCTTCTGGAGATTTATTTGTGATTTGGAGATAATTTGTGATATCCAAGTAAGCCTCATCCAGACTTACCGGAGAAAAATTAGGATCGTAACGGGCGAAAATTTCGCGGATTTTATTTGAGACAGCCGTGTATTTATCGAAATGGCACGGTATTATAACGAGTTGAGGGCACAATTTCATGGCAATGAACCCGGGCATTGCGCTGCGAACGCCATACTAATTTTAAGCGCGTAAGATCGAATAAATTACTTCATCTCCGTAAAGCCATAGTTGACATATAAATCCTACCTTACGTGCTTCGTAGCTTGATGTACTCAACATCATGTTATCGCCAACAGCAATTGGAACATTCTTCAGGTGGGGATAGTCGCGTTCTTCGACCGATGCATAGAATGCATCCATGTCTATGTGAACGATTGTTCGAGATAGATCTCTTTCCCTTTCATATTTTTGAATAATCTTGTCCACTGTGAATGCGAACGTAAATATATCTCGTTTTTTTAGGGTTTCGTATCTTTCTTTCAATTTTTCAATTCTAACACTAACGGCTGTGTCTTTCCTTGCTTCGTTTTCAAAGAACGGTGTACCCTAGTCGTCAAAGGGAGTTTAATTAATATCAACCATATTCATTAAAGAACTATCCAGATAATACCTACCTTGGTAGCTTCATATATAATTCGATTGATCTTTTCTGTGTCTAATCCTTGCATTCCAGCTTTGTTGCAGGCAAGGTCTCCCATTCTCCGGCGAACTAATTCATGGGCGTCCTCACTGGGTTGCTCGGCAATCCCTGTCTTTGATGACGAGGTTCCAATATTGCTGTTATCAGTTTGAGGGATCGGTGATTGGAGTTCTTCCATTTCTTCGATCTCGTGGAGAGAGTTGAACAAGTAAGCATATGCTGCCTCATTTGCATATTCACACTCAACCTCAAAAATATCAATTTCCTGAAACCTCGTTTCGGTCATTATTGAGGAAGATGGTGAAGGCAAATTGTAATAATGTTTCTCTTTACGTAGGGTAAACGGTAAGAGAATGTAAACAGGAGGTGACGGATGCGTGTTATGTACGTAAAATGCGTAGTAGCGCAGTATGATAGCGAATGCTGTATTTTAATGTGACGTCATATAAATGCCCAATAAAAAAAATAACAATTCATTTTTCATTTCCTAATTTGTAATTGCATGACTAATATGTGAGGTTCTGATCATTGTCAAGAATTCATAGCGAAGAAGATCCTTTAAGTACACTGCGCCTTTTTGATTACACTATAGATGATATAAGAATTCAAATCTTTCTTTTTTATGTCAACCTTACGCAAAAATTAAATTATGAACATGATGAATAATGTAAATTTCATTTTGGTGAATACATGCGTACGATGCTGCAACTATCTACATTTTCCGGTCATCATATTTTCCATCATCAACATATTTTACATATTTGCCGATAGGATTTTTGTCATGCGCATAAAAGAAACAACAGGCAAACACCGAAGGGAGTGCTTTATGAATAATCGGCGAACAATATATATTTTCTTTCTTTCTTTCATAGTCACTCGGGGAGATAAAAATGGAATTTAAGCGTAATGCGTAATCCAAAATCGGACTTCCCTTGGAATTTTACCATCTCAAACGCATAACATAGTTCCTCGCTTTTCCGACACGTGTCTTTTCCCGATTCAGCCTACTATGCTGTGCATTAAGCCTAAACGGGAAATGAACTGAACTCCATGGTATGCATACAATCGGTCGTGTGCTAAATTATTCGTGATCAACAACGCAAACGGGTTTTTGGCATTACTAATGAAGTAATATGCCATTGGAGATGATCGGCGTACGTTATTTTGTCCCGAATTTACTTATCCCAAATTTAGACAAAATTAAAGCCATCTAGAAAACCGAGATTTCCCGGCTTTCAAAAAGTTCTATGTACTGTATACTGTATCTATATAATTATTTATGTTTGATTTATAATATTGCAGTATATACAATAAGGTACTGTATATACAAATAAAAAATTAAAAAAAAATAATTCTTTTTTTTTTTTAAAAAATTTAAATATATAAAATATATATACGGATTTGAAGTTTTTTTATATAAAGTTAAAAATTTAATTAATAATTAATAATTAATAAAATCATATAAACTTGGGATTTTTTTTTAAATTTGAATTTGACATGTGATGTATAGTGCGATATAAAAACATTTTCAAATCATATAAAAATTTTTAAAAAAACAATAAATATAATAAATATAAATAAATATAATAAAATAATTAATTAAAAATAATTAAAATAATATTTTGATTATTCTTTTAATTTCAATTTTAAATTCATTAAAAAATATAATTTATTTTATGTTATATATATATATTTTCCATAGATTCTTATTTAATTAATTATTAATAAAATATCAATATCATTTTTATCATGTAATAAAAAAATTCTTTTATTATTAATTAATTATTTGTTAAAATTTATTTTAATAAAATAAACATCAAATTTTAAATTATTTAAAATAAAAAAATCATAAAAATCATTTTAAAAATTTATAAACCTATATTTAATTGATTTAGATATTTGAAATGATTTTAATTATTTCATAATATATTTTATGATAATTATGACATTTTGTAAATTGCTATTTTTTATGTAATTTTATTTCTTTATACACAGTGAAATTCAATATAGCAGATATTCGATATAGTGAAAACATATAAAAATCTTGACATAGTAAAATAAACTCAAAAACAGCTATAATAAAATAATCTCAATATAATAGATTTAATAATAAAATTTAAAAAAATCTTACTATAGTGGAATTTTCAAAATTTTTTACTAATTGCCCTAGGGTTACGTTATATCGAATTTCACTGTGTATATTAAAAAATTTCTTTTGATTTCATTTTTTTTTTTAATTTTTTTTGGACCAGACTGTATATACTATATATGTTATTGAACATTGAAATATATTATAATTAATTTAAAAATTATTTAAATTGCAATTAAATCGATGAGTTAATTAATTTTATAATTTTTAATTTTAAAAAATATTATTATTATAAAAAATCAAAATTACTATTACTTTTCTTTAAACAAAGTTTAATTACATGTCCTTTGTAGTATTTTACTTCATTACTTTGCTCGTAACAGAGTAACAAGAAAATATACTGTATATATAGTATATACAACAGATTGTTCTTACTAGAAAATGTGTTGTGAATCTTACTTATTTTACGATACTTCGTTAATATCTATTATCGATTCCTCAGATTCCTCAGTGGCACCTTTTTGCTTTAAGAGGAGCATATTCATCAAACTCAAACCTTTCACGTTTCGAATAGACGCTTTAGAAGCCCATAATATAGTTTGACCAGAGGTCCAATGTAAAGTGGCTTGCGACGTTTGATAGTCTATTCTTTTTATATGCCACATACGAATGACTTTATCAGTACCACCTGTTAATAGGAAATCTCCCACCTTTGTATTCTTCCAAGCAAGGTCATTAACTTCTCCGGGAAGATATATAATGGTTAGGCATCGATCAGTTATTGTGGACCACAGCCGCACCGTCTTGTCCTCGCTTCCAGATGCCAGTTGAGTGCCATCCGGAGAAAAGGCTACGCTTTTGACACCATCAGAATGTCTTAAAATGTAAGGATCATGATCAGGGACCATGAGGGACCACAGCCGCACCGTTTTGTCAACACCACCCGATGCTAGTTGAGTTCCATCAGGAGAGAAAGCTACACTCAAAATGCTATTAGTATGTCCTTTTAGAATGCGTGGGTCCTGATCGGGATTCTCGAGCGACCATAACCACACCGTCTCGTCACTACATCCCGATGCTAGTAGAGTGCCATTCGGAGAGAAAGCCACAGAAACAACTTTATTAGTATGTTCTAAAATGCGCGGATCCGGATCGGGAGTCACGAGGGACCACAGCCACACCGTCTTGTCTGCGCTTCCTGATGCCAGTTTAGTGCCATCCGGAGAGAAAGTTACACTTTCAACCAAACCACCATGTCTTTTAAACCAACGAGTATTTCTTTCTAAAATACGCGGATACTGGTCGAGAGACTTGAGGGACCACAGCTGTACTTTACAATCAGCACTACCCGAAGCCAGTTGAGTACCATCTGGAGAGAAGGATACACTTTTAACATAATCAGTGTGTCCTAGAATATGCGGATCCTGATCCAAATTCTCGAGTGACCAAAGCCTCACTGTCTTGTCATCACTACCTGATACAAGTAGGGTACCATCTGGAGAGAAGTCCACAGTGTTGATAGAAAGAGTATGTCCTTTAACTATACACAGATCCCTATTGGGAGTTTCTAGGGACCATAGTCTGGCCGTCTTATCACCACTGCATGATGCCAGTTGTGTGCCATCCGGAGAGAAAGCCACACTTCTAACGGTGCCGGTATGTCCTTCTAAAATTTGTGGATTTTGATCAGGGTTCGCAAGGGACCACAGTCGCACCGTCTTATCATTACTGCCACATGCTAATTGGGTGCCATCTGGTGAGAAAGCTACACTGTTAACTTCTTCAGCATGTCCTTTTAAAATGCATGGATTCTGATTCTGATTCTGGTTCTCGATAGACCACAGTTGCACCGTATCACTCCTACTGCCCGATACCAGTTGGGTGCCATCCGGAGAGATGGCCACAGTGTTAATAAAATGAGTATGTCTTATAATTCGCGGACTGTGAATCTGATTTTTGAGAGACCACAACCGCACCATCTTATCCCAGCTACCCGATGCCAATTTGGTGCCATCCGGAGAGAAAGCTACACTTTCAACCCAATCAATATGTCGTAGAACACGTGGCTCTTTATCTGGGGTCACGAGGGACCATAGTCGAACTGTCTTGTCAATACTGCCCGATGCTAGTTGAGTGCCATCGGGAGAAAAGGCTACACTCAGAATACTGTTAGTATGTCCTTTTAGAATGCGCGGATCTTGATCCAGATTCTCAAGAGACCACAGCCGCACTGTATTGCCATTACTGACTGATGCTAGTTGAGTGCCATCCGGAGAAAAGACTACAGCAGTATGTCCTTCGAAGGTACATATATTCTCTAACGTTTCGGCATCATGAAGATAAACTTTTACCTCGCTTGCAATGACAAGAAAACGTCCATCCGGGGAGTAACAACAACATTTGCAACCGTACTCAAAATCCAAAAGAGGAATTTCTCCGAATTGTACGCCCGACATATTAGCATCGCTAAAATCCGCATATCGCAACCACGCTCCTTTGAAATTAACATTACTTAAATCTGCCCCTTTAAACTGTGTGTGATCAAACAGGCCATAACTTAAATCCGCTCCGGCAATATGAATTCCGCTTAGATTCTTCCCATTAAATACTATTCCAGCTCTAGTCAGAATTGTGATTGCATTTGCTGCGGCGATTTCGAATTTAGCTTCTTTTTTCGATTTCTCAATAAGATTAAGAAGATTGTCTTTAAATTTTTCGGCCTGTTGTGCATACTTTGGACCCCTTTTCTGTTTTACATACTCGGTTAGAAAGCGAACAATCCCAGGGTCACGTAGTATTAAATTTTCTTCAAATAGTGTGGATCTAGCTTTTTTGCAAATATCTTCGAAGATTGATCGTGCAACAAAATATTCGAATAAAGATTTGTGAATAAATCGGTATTGGTCACCATTACGACTTAAAGGAGAGTTGTAACGAAAAAGAAGCGTCTTCGGATCTTTATATCCGAAGAATTCAGCATGCCAGTCTATGTTATCTGCCTCAGTAGTACATTCTACTACTACTTCATTGGCCTTGAACATTTCAACTGCCAAATCTTTGTTAAATTGCACACAATGTCCCGTAAAATCATTTTCATTCAACTCCTTAAAAGCCTCCATTTCTTTTTTCTCCAACTGAATACGGCTCAAACGGTGTTGGGATCGCTTAAACCATTTTCCCACAAATTCATCATATAAGATCAAACGTGTTATAATTTTTGCCGAGTTCTCATTCTTTTTCTGATCTAAGTCTGGTATTACTTGCATAGCAATCTTTAAGATAAAGGGGTTACTCAGTAACTGATCCAAATGAGGAATATGTTTTAAAGCGGCTTCATAGCTTTGCAAATCCCATAGTGTCTTTTGTGAGATTTCTTCTTGTTTTTTGACGTACTTACCTATATATTCTCGAATTTCCTCTTTAGAAAAAGGAGCTAACCATACTTCCTGATAAAGTCTAGGGTTATTATCGGGAGTAAAGTTTTGTTGATAATTTATAATTAAATATTCCGGTCGACAACTAAGAATAACTTTGGCATTCCACTTATGAAATTCATTTTTAACATAGAAATTTGACTGACGGTCCTTGATCTCATCATATCCATCCAATATGAATACGAACTTATAGTCTTGTTTCAAGTTTTCGATAATTTCCTCGGAAAAGTTCATTTCTCTTAGATAATTTTGAATTAATTTCTCATTAGGATTACATATAGTTGGAAGTGAGACAAATAAGGGGATATGTTTTTTGCCCAACTCGTCTTTCGATGAATAGTTCGCCCAAAGACGTCGTGTAAGATGACGGTTGAAAGTAGACTTGCCCGCCCCAGCTTCACCTAAGAGCAGTAAAACCTTCTTTTCTGAACCTAAGAACGAATCAATCTTAGCCTCTAGATTAAAGGAATCCGGTGCATCTGGGGTCCACTTTCCTTTTGATGGCACATACAGGTCTAACGCGTTTTTAATCTCTTTGTCTTGTTCAAGTTCATCCAAGCATTCTTTTTTAATTCTGTCTAATGGAACCAGCGGTTCTGTGGCATTCGACGCTAAACACTGTGATAATTTAAGACGCGCTTCAATTATTAATCTAGAATTAAAATCTGATTCATCGACAAAGCTCCATACATGAAAGCCGTATACGTCACATACACGAGTCTCTTCGTTAGGGGCTACCTTACTAATAATCTCTTTGGCATAATTTTGCAAGTTTTTATTAGACTGCTTCGTTAAAAGTTGTAAAGTCGTAAAAGCCCATTCTTTAACTTCTGAATGTTTACCCCACTGAATTTCATTTTGATATAGATCACCTAAGAACCTAACCGCCCCTTGTTGTATCTCTGAATCCCGTTGTGTACAAGCAATCTGCCCTAATCGTTGACACAGGCCCATTAAAAACCATTTGTTCTTATTATAAGGATTCTGACGGACAAACTGCTCGAGTTTTACTAACTGATTTGCTTGAAGGTATATGTCTATAATTCGCAAAGCCAAATACCACAAACCTGGTTTTCTAAACTCCCGGCGGATATCCTCTGTCCCCTCTTCTAATTTTTGACCTCTCTCAAACATTTCCTGAATAAGGTCAACAACTTCTCTAATACCTTCAAATTCCTCGCCAAAATCTTTAGGCGTTTCTAATAATTTGCTTGGACCAAAATTTTTAAATGTGTTAACTGAATTTAGAGCTTCAGTCGATGCTTCTAAAATTCGCCCCATGACTCCTTGCCAGAATTGTTCATCGTTTGTGATGTACAGCAATGCCCGACAGGCGTAACGAGCATGGTAATTTAGCGCCGGAATATCTTCTAGCTCTTTGAACTGTTGATATAATGACGCATGTAAGTTTTCACAACTAGCACCTTTAACACCTACTTGCACCATTACATCCAATAATGTATAGATTGTTTGCAATAGTTCGCCGAGTTTGGTCTCATTGTTCGACTTTCGTAGGTCGTCCAAGCGTTTATGTAATAACTCTAATATTGCCACTAAATGCGTTGCATTTACCTCGCCAGTTCTCAAAAGTGAGTCAGGTATGTTCCGAATCACTTGTGTTAAGATAAACAGATGCTCTGAGCGCAATGATGTTGAATTTTTAATTAGCTGACTACTTTGCTCTAACAATTCTTCGTAAATCTTCTTATTCGGGACAGACGCTAAGATGGCAAGTTCTTGGATCATCTCCTCAGGCTTGGTGCATTTAAAAGATAGTCTAATAATCTCGAGGGCCAAATCTTTTAATTTTTGCTTTTGTTCTGGAGCTTGACTATCAGACTGCAAATGATAGGCTAAATTCTTAGTGCTGTGAATATCATTTACGTCTTCTATCTTTGAATGCGACTCGAATGTTAACGGTGGATCTTGGGTAAAAAACCCTAAATTTGATGAAAAGGTCGGCGTCGTTGTCTCTATTAAAGAGGTCGGTAATACGCTTGAGCTGGTACAAGAGTTTTTTGTAAGTATGTTTTCTGTATACAAGATATTCTTTGCCGCTTCAAGTTCGGTTAATGATTCACGATATTTCGGTTCGTGCTTTTGAGCTTCTTCATAGCGAACTTCTGCATTATGCATTTCTCCTGGATCTTCGTTTTTTGTAAGTATGTTTTCTGCATGCAAGTGATTTTTTGAAATTTCAAGTTCGCTTAAGGCTTCGTGATACTTTTGAGCTTCTTTGCAGCAATTATCTGCATTGTCCATTTCTCCTAAAGATTCATAAATATTTCCACATTCTACATAGGCTTCGGCTATGCATCTTTTGGTTTTATTACTTTTGTTATTAAAGCGAGAAGACATTTGCACTTTAAATTCCTCAATTGCTTCTTGATAGATATCTAATGCATCCTTTAGATGACCCTCGAGTTTTTTCTTTTTAGCATTTACTAGAAGGCTCTTGCCCTTTTTGTAATGCTTATCGAACATATTATTTATTTGTAATTCGAGGGAAAGTTCAACCTTAATAACTGGGCCGAAACCAGTGATAGCCGAATAATTACTTAGTTGTTTAGTTGATTTTGAAATCAACCAATTATCAATTAAATCGATTAATTAACAATGAGTTTGAATGTGATTTCGACACATCGGCAAAAAATATTATTTGTTATTTTGCACTTTAATTGATATCAAGAAAATGTTGCTACTTTCACGAGTGAAATAAGGTATCTAAAAATTCCATGATTAAAACCCTTTTCTAATCAGCGATAATGCATACACAACAATTATTATAATCTCCTGTAAAACACAGGTCAATGAGATATATAAGTTAACCATTTTGAATTTATAAATAGAAAATGAAAAACTGACTACAGTATAAGTGAGTTAGATATTATGTATATGATTATTGATCAACAACTTTAATTCGAAAATTCGTATAAAATTAATTTTTTAATAAAATTTTTTACCATAAAAATCTTAAAGTCAATAATATACTGTATGTTTACTAAAATCACAATCAATTTAATTTTTTTTACTGTAATTTTTTTTTATAAATAAAATAACGTATTAAAATAATTACAAATATTTTATTTTCTATCCAATAGAGAATTTTTTAAATTTTTGGTTTAAGTATATTTGTAAATAAAAGATAATGCAAATTCTTAAAATATAAATTAAAAAATCAAATAGATATTAATAATAGATAATTAATTATAATTGAAAAATATATATTTTAATAAAAATGTCATTTGAACTTTTTCATCAATAACATTGATAATTTATGGTATCATATAATTTGAATTTAATAAATAAATGAAATAAAAAATAATTTTTAAATTTTTAAATTTTTATACAAGTTCATTTTAGTTGTGACAAAAAAACGAAATAAAATTTTTTTATTGGATTTTGATATAAAAATTGTATTTTTAAAATTAATTTTCTTTTTTGCATATAAACAAATAATTAAAAATACAATAATTCTAAGAAAAACCTTTATACTGTATTATTTTTAAAGAAATGATCTGTTTATTATCTTTCCCTTCAATTGCAAAATAATTTTATCGATATAAAGTAAACTTGATTAAAAAATTTTATTAAAAAAAATCAAAATTTTAATTATTATTTATATTCATAACTTTTTAGACAATATAAAATTTATATAAATAAGTGATGATATTAAATACAGTACATGAAATTACCGTGTCTAGTAAATTTCTTTAAATTTTGATATTTGATTATCTAACAAAAAAGTAGCATAATAAAAAGAACAAACTACCTCGAACTTTACACTTTTAAAACCCTTTTTCTGATCCTCACCTCAAGAGTATCACATTGTCTGACAATAGTAAAATGATTCTTGATCGGTGCATTCATATCGAGCAATTCTATCTCCCATTTACGGTATAGCAATACCATAAATGCCTTCAATTGCATCATGGCTATATTTTTTCCGGGGCACATGCGCAATCCCCCGCCAAAACTATTATACACCGTTTGTTTAGGCTGTTTGGGATCAATGGGATTGCTGAGAAATCTGTCAGGATTGAATTCATGAGGATTCGTCCAGTGAGCTGGATGAGAATTCACCGATTGGTTATTAACGAAGAATTGAGTATCGGCGGGAAATTTGCAACCGCCGATCTCGCATGGTTCGACATTTGCTCGGAAGTTTATCGGTGTAGTGGGGAAGACCCGTTGTACTGTAAAAGTTATGAGATTGTGGAATTTTAAAATATTTATTGCGTTACATTCTTACTTTACAAGGTTATTCATTCTACCTTCTTTAATAATTGCCTCGCTGTACTCGAGTTTGCTCAAATCCTCAATTTTGAATCGATAGTTAGGATCCCTTCCAAATGTGGAATCCAGTTCTTTCAAAAATCGTTGTTTGACATTCGGATGATGCTCGAGGTGATAGATTACGTAACAGATCGTGTTCGCCGTCTGCAAATTTTATGTTAGAAAAGACAAAATTGTGTATTAGAGGGATGTTTGAAAAGAATGTGTAATCATTATTCCTTACTGTATCAATTCCGCCGGCAAATACTTCTATCATAATCTCTCGGATTTCGTCGTCGGTTATAGGATTACAATTTATTTCGTCGCCAATGCCTTTGGTAATATCCAAATTTGTATTCACTGTCAAGAGCATAGTTAACAGATCTGTTCTTAATTCGATATTTTTACTTTCACCTAAAGTCGTGTGATCTTTAGTATTACAATCATTCAATCTTTCAACTTCTTCCCGTCTTTCTCGAATAATTCTTAATAAATCTTCATTTAACCAATCTCTATTACGAATTAATTCCCTAACGCGCTCTTTCACGCCCGGCATCCTTCTTGTAATCCACGGTGTGGACATAAAGAATGCCAAACTGTCGATGAACATTCTAATAGCACCAACAAACTTGTCAGAAGATTTCAGTACACTCTTCGGAACCTGTTTGAGTAGTACCGAGTTTGGCGAGAGTTTCTTATGATAGCTTGCCAGTGAATAAGCTTTCTTATGTGTGGTAAGATGTATTATCGAGTCGGTGGTTACTCGCAACGCCCATCCGGAGAGGTCGAGAACTTTACCCGAATCATTTTTAAGGTTACCATCGTTTTCTTGCCAATATTCTTCCATCTCCCCCCAAATATCCTGTACCCATTCACACGTCTCCTTCAAGAATTTAGGTGTCATCATAACTCTACTCATAAATTTTCTATAAAACCTCCAATTATCTAAATCTCGATTAAATAGCAAACCTTTCTTTGACACGTCAAATTCATCCAATCCGTCATTTGGAGGAGTACGAAGTAAGAAATTGTTAGCCCTTGAACTGCTAAATATCTTCTCACATAAATCGCCACGGCACAACCAGAAGGTGCGTTGGGTGCCCATATAAACCTCATAAAAATCACCATAGATTTTGGAGTGGTGATTGGACCAGGTGAGCATGTCACCCGGATACGTTAGCATGTTGCCGAATAGTGGAAACGGGAATGGTCCCGGAAGAGGAGATGGACGAGTAAAATACGCATAATAAAAACGAACAATGTAAAGAGATAGAATAGCAAGGACAAGAAAGATCGCTTCTGATAAGTAGAACGCCATTTGTAACTTTTCGTCAAGAAAATAGAAAAATTTAAACTACTTTATATGTCTAAAGATTCTCGAAATTCCCATCAATGAATTTCACCGATTTGGGCAAATTTAAAATAGGTAATAGTAGGATCTATTGTTTGTAGTTTTTGTCGTGTCAATAGTAAATATTTTTTTTACTTTTTCTTGTGTTTCTTTTGTGATAAAAATCACGGGTTGACGTTTTCAGCTCCGATATCTAGTGGATAATGTAATTCAAAACCTGCTTTATTCAGATATGTCATGTTTAAGGAAGAATGAGGCTATTGTGATATCATTTTGGTCAAGTTTATATTATGATATTGGAAAAAGTTATGCATGTGATCCGGTTAGCTTTACAGTAATTTCCTTTAATTTCACATGTTCCATTCAATGTCTTTAACAAATGTCACTACTTTCTGCTTAATTACGTATGTGAACCGGTTTGCTTTTATTAACTTCGTGTTCAATTCGATAAATGTCACTGCTTTTGGGTTTTAGGAACAATGAAAGTACACAATTTACAATTATTTAATTATATAAAGATAAAGATATCAATTCTGTTGATCAAAGCGAAAAAACATTTGTGTAAAGCTCAATGCTTTGTTTGGATACGAAGGTTTAATCAAATTATATATAATATGATAAAATACAGTATATAAATATCAAAAATTATATGTATTTTTAATTTCTACAAAAAAAAACAATCAATAAACAATATTTCAATACTGTAATAAATCTTTAAATTTTATCAAAATAAATTTGATTAAGAATAATATCGAATAATTATATTGTCTACTTAATTTTTAAAATTATTGTATCACTTAAATTATAATTATTCTAATCATTAAGAATGTTTAATTGATTGAATAAATAATTTTATATTTAAAAATAAAAAACACAATTTTAAATAATAAATGTTTATTAATAAAGATTAAGTTAATAAGCTTTTAAAAAAATTTTACAAAAATTAATTTCAAATTAATATATTTCGATCTAACCCTTTGATAATATAATTCAATATAATATTTTATTATAAGTTTAAAAAATTAATTTCAATTTAATAATACTTTAATAATATAATTAAATATAATATTTTATAAGTTTAAAATATAAATTAGATAAAAATAAAATATTGATTACAAGTAAAAAATTTCAAATAAAATTATTATATAAATAAATTTTGTAAAAATAATATAAAGTTTAATAACTAAATAAGAATTTAAATAAAAATATTATTATTAAAAATAATAAAAATAATAATACTATATTGTGTCAATAATATTTTTTAAAAATAAATAAATTATAATAAATTATATTCATTTTTATAATAATATTTTCACCTGATTTTTTTTTTTTTGTATTTTTTAATAATTTTATAAATTTTTATACTTATTATTTATAGTTTTTACTTAAACTATTTGATTTAATATATTTATACAAAATAATAATATTAGTTATTTTTAAAAATTATTAAAAAGTTAATTAAAAAAATTATCAATTGTAAGTAAAATAATAATAATTAAAAGTTATAAAAAACAATATTTTCATTATACAGAGAGACCTTCTTAAATATACTCTTTATAAATGCACTTATTATATTTTCTCTTTCTAAATACATGGTCAAGCTTGGTCCCAAATATATAAAACTCTTAATAAAATCACCATCATAAATACATATCCTCTATAAATGCATAATTTTCAAAAAAAATTTTATATCCTGAAGAGTGTGCATTTAGAAAATATTCACTATATTACTTTTTTTAAATAATTATATTTAATATTTTAATATAAGTTATAATTAACTTTTAATAATTAAAAAAAACTCTCACTCATTCACCACTGATTCTTGGAAAATTTCCTTTTATAGTAATCTTCCTGGAAGAAGTGCTTACCACTCTCTCAATATGTTATTTATGTTATAAGCTTAAGAATATAAGGACTTTAGGGACCTCTATTGCATCAGGATGGAACCTCTAGGCAAAGGTTAAGCAAGTTTGGGAGTCTCGCTTGTCTTTTGTTTGCATAGGGAAATGCTTATGGCAGTTCTCTTTTATGAACTTGTTTACTTCTATCTTTCATTACCAGTGCCCCACTAGTATTATCACATTATATTTCAACACTACAATCTCACTTTTCAAATCATATGCAAGCAAAGTTTCTAGATCTCTTGCTTGTTTCAACTCAACCTTAACTTTGTTAACTATTTCTCTTCCGATGTACAATACTGTGCCAACTTACTATACACAAAAAAATTTTTCCAAACACAAAAACCAAAACCAGCTCCATCCTCCAAACGATTATTACTTTCTCAACAACCAATTACAAACTGTTAACACAATACTGTAACAATCAAACAAGTCTAAACCAGTTTCAAACAACAATAATACTAACTCTATATCATACCATTCTAACAATTTACTCAACTATAATAATAACAACTCCAATAACAATAGCTATCTCACAACATACTGCTTCAACAATACTATCAACAATCTATCCAACCCCATCAACTCTCCCAATGCAAGTAACAACAATATCATTATATTCATGTGGAAATATTAGGCTTTTCACATATCTTATTTAGCCCTTAACCATCAACAACACTATCACATTAATAATTAAAGCCACTTACTCCTATTATAATCAGTTTTTTTCACTAGCCACCTACAACATCAACAACACTATTTTTATTTTCAAAGCACATCATCTCTATTTTCTTCTTCTTGTTTTACATATAATATTATCTACATATTAACAAGTATCAGTCCAAGTTATGAGTTTGGAGGCTAATATGAGAATTGTGGCTGCAGCGCCTTCATGTAATTTGGCAAATTCGCATATTAGCTCTGGAAAGTCATTAATCATTTAGCACCAGAACTAATCTAAAGCATATTAAGTATATCAAAGGTAGTAATAGTTAGCATTATAGATAGGTTAGCATTAATTTAAAGATTTATTTTATAAAAATGTTTTATGTAACTTGGATATCAATTTATATATCAATAAAGTTTTGCATCTGATGCCTTTTTATAATTGAAAAAAAAAATTAACTTTTAATAATTAAATAAATAATAAATAAATATAAATTAAATAAATAAATAAAATAAAATAAAATAAATAAACAAATAAATATATAATTAAAAATAAATAAATAAATAATATTTATTTTGTAATTCAGACAAGTTTAATTAAAACAATTTTCTTTTTAATATAGCTATAATATTTCATGTTAAAAAAATTATAAACAAGATATTATTTATAATTAATAAAGAAAAAATTTATTAAATATGAAAGAAATCAAAAGACTATATTATTTTTCAAAAGAAAACAACTTTTTTTAGATATACAGTATGGGTCAAAAATAATTGGACAGATTTTTTTTATTATAATTCAAAAATAATAATTTAATTAAGATAAAACTTTAAATATATATATTTTAGAATCTAATTAATAAAATATCAAAGTTTTATTAATGCTTAATTAATAAATTTATTTGAAAATATTGATTTAAAGTCAAAAAAAAATTTT
>CAJVPV010000654.1:0-20054 GCA_910591835.1 Acaulospora morrowiae | reverse complement strand
CAGAACAGTTATCTGTATGTGTTAGCATAAAAACAAATGCTCTGGCGAAGATACAATAATAAAGAGAAATAAATAAATTAGGAAATATTCTAGAGCAACAATAGCACGAAAAGTATAGTGCTAAACAATAACAAGGGTAGTAATACAAGAATTATTCTAGAATGGATAATATTTCAAGGGTAAATGCTAGTAGAAATCGGGCAAGGGGTAGTGATGACTTTGGATAAAAATCAAGTATAACAATATAATTCTATTGTTTGATTCCATAATTCTATAATTGATTCTCGTACAACTTGATCATATAATAATAATTATATCATGATTCTATTTTCTTTTAACATTTCACTTTCTTCAAACTTACAATAGTTTTCATTATACTCATTGTAATTGATATCTTTTTTTTTTTCAATATTATGAAAAACTTAGAATTTGGTATAAGATGTGTTACTATTTCTCATATTACAATACTGTTTATAGCAAGCAAGTATACTTATTTATAAATAAACTTTATTTATATAATAAATTTTGATGTATTTTATTTTTTTAATATTTTATTTTTATTTTATTTATTATTATATAACTTATAATAAAGGTTAGTCAAATCCAATTATCTCTTTTTTTATAAAACAAGAAAGTATTAGTAATAATATAACTAATATAACTAATAATACAAAATAGACCTGCTTAATTATTGTATAATATATTATAATCAAATTGGTTGCAAGTAACAAACTTGTTTTTGACCTGTGGGTCTATAGTGTAGTGATTAATACTCCACAGGTTAAATCACAAGTATCAGTTCAACCCCATGTGAGGGCAGTTGAATAGAATTAATATGGTACCTGGCACCATAACCTGTTAAGCGCTGTTTCTCATAAGAAGCTGTTTCACACGCTGATCCAGCAGGTGTTGAGATTGTGATTTCCTAGAAAAGATGCTGTGATGCGACAATTATCCGGTGATGTTATGACAATCATTATTCAATTTGATGCAATCCCCGGTTCCACAATAAGGTCGTTTTCCTTTCCTATAGTCTATAAGACTATAAAAAAATATAATATGGAGGGCCACAAAACTGAAAAACTGTTCAGCAAGACTTTCAACATACCCCCCTTTAGTATGAGTGACGACTCGCTAGCAATACCTACTATTCTTACCTGTAGTGAAGGTACTTAGTTGGTAACGATTGCTAGAATGGAAGACTTCTCTTAAGACTTAGCCTGACTTTGGAGGAGTTGCATTCTCTTAAATAAGCAGCCTACACTTGAAGCCTGGCATTATCTAAAAAGATTGAATCGTCAATCCCATGTTTAAAGGTATTGAAACAAACTCTGGCCAATAGGTTCCATCCGCTTTCCCAAATGGTGACAATTCGGGCCCATGGTCTTAAATAAGATAAACTAACAGGAGAAGATAGAGACACAGTACTCTGATAGGTAATTCGATTGGTGGTTGGATCTTACTGAAAAGTTTACAAATTTGAGACTGGAAGATATAGAAAATAATTGGTGCATTTAAAATAGTTCTTATAGATAGGCTGTATCTTGATAGTATACTTGTAGGTAAATTCTAATTGTAATAATTTAAGTATGAATAGAAATATATGTTACAAAAATTTATATTAATATTTTATAAAATTATAAATAAAAAATTTAAAAAATTATTTAAAACAATTAATTAATTAATAAGACAAATATTTTAAACAAAAAATTTTATAAAATAGTATAGACTTGTAATAAATTTAATATATAGTTTGTAACTTATTATATTAAACTTATAATAAATTTAGTATTAACTTGATACTGAAATGATACTATTAGAAATCTATTTAAACCTTATTAAAAATCATTAATCTATTATTAAAAAAATATAAAAAATAAAATTATCAAAATTTTTTAGAATAAAACAATTTATAATAAAAGAACAATAAAAAAATTTAAATAGTATTATAATTAATCTTATAAACTCAATAAAAAAAAATATAATTTAATTATTGAAAATAATAATGAAATATAAATAGTAAGATTTATTTAGATATATTTTTTATTAATTTCTATACAGTAGGTTTTGAGTAATAAATAAATAAATAATTTTAAAAAGTTTTATAATATATTGTAAATATATTGTCATTAATTAATTGTTATTTATAAGCTCTTGAAATAATTATAAAGCTTAGTATTAAATTAGACCTTTTGTATTTTTAACTATATTGTCAATAAATCAAAAGTTTAAGAAAATATTTTTTGTATTTTTAAAAAAGATTCAAATTGGAAAAAGTTTTTTTTTAATAAGTTTTATTGTAATATCAATATATAAAGATCATTTGTAAAGTCTACATAACAATTTTTTCAATGTTTTTTTTCTTTTACAATAAAAAATTAATCAAGATAATTAATAGAATTAAATACAAAAAGATTTTTAATGAAGTTTGTTTTGATAATTATGTTTTTAAAGAAGTCAAAATAGAAGATTTGAAAAGATTAATTCTAGTTTTGATAAATAGTTACATATGGAAATTGTCTTTTTTGTTGTTAGTAATGAAGTGCTTTATAGTAATAGCTATTTAAAGTAATTGTGTGCTTGAAGGTATTTTAAAATTAAAGTTTCTTGAAAAGAATGTTGCCATATAACAAAATTTTAAAGTGAAAAATTGATTACTGAAAATAATTTATTTTTATTTTTTTTAAAAAAATTTTGCTTATGTTAAAATAAATTTATGTTAAATTCACATTTTCACATTAGTTTAAGTCAATCTATTGATATATATAATTTATTAAAATTCTACCGCATAACAAATAAAAAATCATTTAATTATATAATATATACTATTTATCATTATTTTATTGAAAAATATATTTTTTGAAAACAAAAAAAATTATTTCAAGTCAAATATATACCTATTTATGTTTATATTTATTTTATATGTTAAACATTTATACTATTTGCAATTTTAAGTAAATTAAAAATATTGCTCTTTTGCTGGCATTTGGATCTTATATATTACAGTAAAAATAGCATTGCAATTTATAAAAAATTTAATTCCAGGAAAAAAAATTATTAATTTCTGTCAATGACTTGAAAATTTTTTGTTGTAAAAGTATCTTTTATATTTGGTGTCTCAAGTGAGTTCTGAATTTTATGTCTAACTTACCAATCATTGTATGATATCATATAAAGATCATGTTATAATAAATACTACATCAAATTTCCTATTTTATTATTATAAATTGCCACTTAAATTTAAAAAATTAATCAGCTCGACTGAAATGTAAAGACAAAACGGTAGATTCTATACTTGCTTTACAATATAAAATTTAGGACTAGAGTACTGAATTTGTGACAATATACAGATTAATAAAATTTCGGGGGATTAATTAACTTCTTTCCAATCCGGATTTTTTTCAATAAACAAGTTAGACTTTAAAGTCTAGCTTAGAATATGTTCCAGGTAACAACTCTAGGTACAAGAAGTAATATAAGATGTTATACAGTAAAACATTCCTCATGAATCAGACTGGTTCACCATTTGCCAACACGATAAAACATCAAATTTTATTACGGGATTTTTTTGAGCTAACAATGAAGATGCATTGAGAATTCAAATTGTTACAAGTTATTGGGTATTAGGTACCTGCTGTTGCTGCGATTGAAATTGCTGCGATTGACTATATTGTCGTGGTTGATTATACTGTGGTTGTTGTGGCTGTTGGAATCGTTGCTGTTGATTATATTGTTGCTGGTTTTGTTGAACCTGCTGCATATTATTATCACTAGAATTCTCATTCTTTGAATCATTATGAATCTTATAGGAGAACCCTGCTCCTAATGAGAAGGTTATCAGAAGGAACCAACCAAACACATTCGAAGCAATGTAGGCCCCACACAGAGCGTTTGATTTGTAATCCACATAAGATATCGTATCAGAATAAGCGGTGTAATAGTAACATGGATTTTCATCCCCCTTGTAGGCCCAATATAGGTTCGTAAAAACTTTATTTATAAGGAGGTTTTTGAGTTAGTAGACGTAATTTATCAACAATACAAATGAGTTAGAATTAATAATACCTTCAGTGAACCATAGTACAAAGAAGAAACTAAAGAAAAGGATACTTATGAATAAACACGAATTATGGACGTAGATACCAACAATAATTAAGTGTACTCACGCGTCAAATCCGACAAAGTAAGTTTCATGTCTCTTTTCCCAAATGTACCCCTTGGAGAATAGGGTCAAGTATGCAACTATGGCAATGTAGATTTACAATTAACAAAAAATGCTGGGATCTTTGTAGATTATTTAATAAATTCAAACTTACCGACACTTAAAAATGTAATCAACATAACAATAAACACCCAAACGACTGAACCCGCTTTTCCATACCTATATCCCGTGAAATACTCGTAAGAACCACTACCACCATATATAATATACTGATCATAAACGGAGACAAAGTACGCCGCTTGGACGATTTCTGTTAGAGAAAAATGAGGAATGTTGTTTATAACTTTGAATATGGCATTACACTTCAAGCTATTATAGTCAAGATTTTTCATACGAACCTAATATAACTATCAGACAAACAAAAAGTAATTGAGCACCTTTTATGCCCAGTAAAATGTTTTTAAAAGGATGATTCATTTTTTTGTTTTTGTTTTTACGAAAGAATTTATATGGCAAAGATATTGGTTGTAATAAACGGGAAAGCGAAATCAAATATTGAAAAAAAACAAATAAATCCAAATTAATGTAATTTAAAGATTTTAGGTTTGATATCGGAGAAAATCCGTTATCAAGTGAAACAAGATTTGCGTTGCAATAGGTATTATTCCTTTAAAAATTTTATACACAGAATATGTGCCGAACAAATAATATGAATCGCCAAACGCAAGCAATAAATTACATATGGTATATACTAGCCATGAACGATTGCTAATTTCACAGCCTATGTATTTATGACCTGACACTAAACCAAATTTGGGATGAATGTCTTGAGTAGTAAAACATTAAATAAGTGACTTAGCAAGATATATTTTGATTTAAAAAAAGTTTTTTAACCGAATGGTTTCTTGTCATTAAATTTCATACAATTAACAATATTTTTTTCATAATATAAAAATAGGGACCTCGTCTTCAAAATAATTGTCTGCATTTTTAATAGTAGTGGAAATAACATAATTATGTTATTTCGACTTAGTTTAGGTTATCGTAACTCGGGTGTTTTGCGTGACTTATTTTTTAGGACATATATTTTATAACACATTGATAAGTATTGTAGACGGTTTGTATATTCTTTATAAAGTCAAATTTGATATCAATGATTTTTTTAGTCACTTAAATGAATTTCGTGTATCTATTGGATGTTTCTGATTGATTCATTGTAAAGAGATATCCGATTTAGGCTATGATGCCCTAGTCTAATCCTTTTGCGTTTTTCTTATAATCCAAATTCGATAATGATAATTGGATTTCAGTTTAATGTTTCTGATTGATTTTCTTTAGAAAGAACTCAGTGAAGTAGGTTATGTTATCTGACAATCACCCCTTCTACATTAAGCCCCAATTCCTTTAGAGAACTTAATTCGATAACGATATTTGTACGACATATCCTGCAGTCTCGTTGGCCTTATTGCCAGTTCCATGACTTGATCAAAAGGTAAATGGGAGAATATATGTTATCAGCTATATTGCATACATTCTATCTGGACGTGCTATACTCATACTATTAAACATATATGCGCAATTGCTATCAAATATGTTACTAGGTATGCTATATACATTGCTATATACACATCAGGTTATGCTATCAAATACTCGTTGCGTAATTGTATAAAGTATGCTATTGGGTATATTATATACATTATATCTGGTGTCGTGGGCAAAAAGGTGATCATGGTAACGCGATATGTGTCACGTTAGGTAATTAGTGTTGTTGTAGGAAATTAGTGTGGGAGAATTTAAAGGCGGGAATTTCTAGAATAGCATAGAACAGCAACCATATGTAAACATGTAAACAATAAGCGCATGTATAAATACATGTGCAATTCAGTAGGATGTAGACGGATTTTGGAATTTAGTTTAGAGTTTAGAATGCCTTAAGTAATAAACAATAAAGTAACGTTTAAGAATAAACACCTACCTTGTGTTTAGTGTGCCAAAGTAGACTTGTAACTTGGGCTACACGACTGCGAGAGAGGACCAAGGTTTTTCCTAAGGGAATTGGCATTGGAAGGGTTCTAGGTTAGTCGGCAGAGAAATTAAAGTGAGAGAACGGCCAAATCGGAAACACGCCTCAAGAGTTAGGAAAACCTACCTTATTGTGAACCGAACAAAGCGAGAAGCATTGTGGGCTTTCCGGATAGCCCACGACACTGGGCAAGCTATTTACATGTTATCGAGTATGAAATCAACCTACTTACTATTTAATTTCCTGGTGTGACTATATGACCTAATACTATATAATATGCTCAATAAATAAAAATTATTATATTGAGTTAAGTTGGTCAATGACACAATGTTCGAAACCTTTCACTGTTGTTATTTGGATTGATGGCATATGCTTGATTGATAGTATTATGATCCTAATTTTCCTTTATATAAATTGTCATATTGGAATTAATAAATGCAAATTTGTAATCTCTGTTTCCAATTTCCTTTCCTAATAAAATCACAAAAATTTATTTCTATGTACGCTTATGTAAAATTATTTTTACACAAAACCTATAGGTTATCTTCTTTTGCACATTTATATTTGGTACAGATCAATATTGAAATCATTGGAATTTATCATATTAGGAATTATCTCAGTATATCCAGCCACAACCAAAACCAGAATACATTGGTATGCAGAAAGGATTGGTGCATTGCACTCAGTTGTAACTTGAGAGCCTTTCTGAAGAGCATTAAATTCCCACACTCGGAATTCTCTCACTCCTTGACGCCAGAGCTTAGCCCACCAATAAATACGAAAAACCCTACAACCATAAAATCACAGCTCTGGCTAATGTGGCCACCAGATATGTGAATCAACGAACAAATGTTGGGAAGCAGGAATTTTATCAACAAATCAAATTATAGAAGTAATATGAATCTAAAACAAAGAGAAAAGGTTTTTTTGTCGAAAACTTGTGGTTTATATAAAATCAATTGTTGCATAGGTTAATGCACTAATTAAGTTGAAAGTGAAACTGGAAATCTCGCGCAAAATTCATGTGTAATGATGCTTTAACACCTTATCCGTTTATATTATATAAAAATACATAATTCTGAAACCCCTTTAAAATTCAAGTAAACTCGAGCTTACAGGCGCGTAGTAATCGCGTATAATATTACTATGCTTTGTAAATATTTTGGTTCATGCCAAAATTTTAAGTATATCATCTAGATATTGGTGGCTCCGTAACGGTTCTAACTTATTTATTTTTTCTTTACCAACCGTATCAAGAAGCTTATAAAGTTTTCGGACTTTTTCGGTTATTTTACGAAGAGGCCTCCTTTGTAATTATGTTAGGAATCTGGGTACGAAACTTGAGATTGAGAAGAGCACTAGACACGCTACCATTATGAATTTTTAAGCTCCTTACGTCGTTCTTCTAAAGCTTTGACAAAGTCAAAATACCGGCTAATTGGTTCTCGATTCGTAGTACAGTATCATTTTCGATTCAGCATGGGTGATCATACTAAAGAAATATAGAGGCTGAGCTTCACCACTGGATTTCTTATTGTCCTTCTCTTCAGAAATTTCAAAAATATCGTCAGACAATTCTTTGATGAGTCTTTTCAGAACACCGATCCTTTCTCTTCTTTCTCATCTTTTCGAGGTTTTTTATTGAGCCTGACTTCCATCCACCTCATATTATACTTCTTTTCTTGGTGTAAAAATTGCACTTTTGAACCAATAAAAAAACGACTACAATCTGGACAACATAGATCTGGTTTATTTGGAAGAAATTTCTTAACGTATGTTCGATGGACCACGTGTCCGCGGTTTAGAATAGTACTGTAATCGGTATGGGGGTGTCGAAAGAATTTTTCCGTTACAGGATATACAGGGTTTCTGCTTAGGAATTATGGTATTATTGAACTTGATTTTGTCTGATTGTTTTAGTATACTGTATTTTGTGCGAAGATTTTAATTGATCAATCACGATAGAAATTAGTAGAGGCTATTATATCGGCTTCAGTCAAATAATTTCGAATCCGGTCAACTCCTCTAGCGAATCTATGGTTTATAAGATGTCTTAATAAGTAAACACTGAAGGCCAAGTACATTATATAGTATATATTGTATGTACAGTAACATACAGTATATGACTAATAATTAGGATTAAAAAAATCTGTATACTGTATCACGGGTTGACCTGCATTTAAAGTTGGTTCGGGATATATTGGTCCTGTAAAAAAATATATGTAATTTCTTATTAATTTTAAAAATGTATTGTATAAGTTTTATTCTACGGCAATATTTAATAATTTTGTGATTTGCGAATTTAATAAATTTTTATATGATAAAAAATTAAATTAGTTTTGTCATTGATGAATCCGCCATTGTTGATTGTAATATATAAAATGAGAGCTTGAAAATTGTTATTATGTTAAAAATCTTTAATAAGAACAAAAGAATGATACATCCGTTCATAAAGGAAAGGACAATTTTCTCTATGAAAATATCCGAGTAATATATACTGTAATAATAAATTATGCTCAGACTTACTGGATTCTTTAATGCCAATAATTTTGTTGATAATCTATTTTCTTAACTGAGATACTTTCTTGTTCCATCTCCTGATTTTTCATTATTTCTTCGTTTATCATTTTTATTTCATTTGCTATTTCAGTAAAGATTTTAATGTATTCCTTCGAGATTTTATCCTCCTCGAGCTTATTGTTGAATCTGTTATTACTATTTTTTTCAATTATTTCTTTCTTCATTTTTGCAATTTCATTTTTCATTTCGTTTAATGTTTTGAAGTTTTCATGATTAGAACTTATCATTGAAGTCATGATTTTATTCTCTTTAAGTTTAGTAAGCCATCCGTCAACGTCTTTAGTGGAAGCTTCATAGATAATAGTCCAAGGTGGATGGCAAGGATAAGAATCACTAGAATCATAATATTGGTATTGGTAATTTCATTTCCTCCACCTGTGACATATCAAAATGAGCATGTATACATACCTAAAAAAAATCTCAATATCTGCAATCATCGTTGCTAGTTCCATAATCCATATAGTGCGTGCCTTTTTATATGTTTCCTTATAGGAATCATTTATTAGCGCGACTATCATCAAAAAAGAATGTTAGTTATCGCAAAAAAAAAAAAAAAATAGTAGAGATTTTTTTTCCTACATACTTAAAATATTAAACATTATGATTGCTGTGCTTAACGAGAAAACAATCATAAAGATATCGAGCATGTAGTTTTGTGTCCATGGTCTCAGAGAATCATAATTATTAAGAAGCATCGACCAGGTATTTTTGAAGGATTGATAAAAACCCGTAAATGTATTAGATCCATTATCAGGCAAGGTATCTGACAAGAGGACCAGTAGTGTATGAGAGAAGGATAGTAGGATAAAGATTAGAATTAAAAGTAGCCACTTGATTTTCCAGAGGGTATTTTTTAAAACTTCGGATCGTAAAAAAGATTAGTAAGTAAATTTCTCAATATTCGGAGTACATAAGTCGAAAAGTTCTTACCGGCAATAAATATACCAATACCCTCAAAGGCACGAAATTGAAAAAAGATATAAACCCACAAAAATAAAATAGAGAGCGATTGAAGCTCGGGAGGTGCATTTCCTCTAAGAATATATAGAAACCCGGAAACAAAAGGAAGAATCAATGCTGCTGATTCGATAAAGATACTGAGAAGGTTACTATTTGTCTTGAATTCAATACACGTTGCTATGCTTACAAAGGTTCGCCTAAACCAAAAATATGCCCAAACTCCCCCATTAAACATACTTATAATCATCAGCAAAAAGCTAGCAAAAGGGTTACTTGAAACAATACTATTTGCTGCCACAAATAGGCAAAAGTAAGCCATGTAGTAAAATAAAATTAATAGATATAATAGGGTTATATTGTCGCCCTCGTATTTATAGTTATGCCATATGTACATAATAACGGCTTCGAAAAGTGGAGATTCAAAAACTTCTAAAGGTCGAAGAAGGGTTAATTTAGTAAACGGACTAAAATCATCAAATTTTGGAAAGAATTTATCTCTGTTTGGTTTGTTAAATAGGTTATACAATGGTACGTGACAGTACGTGGCAGAATGCGAATATTTTTTCTCATAAAAAGAATAGAAATTAGATTTCAAACTTTCTGCTTTTGTAAAACAGTTAAATTCACAACCATAAAGATTTGAGTGATTCGATTCCACCTTTTCATCCAAATCTATATTCCACTTTGACGGAACCTTCATGTTAGTACACTGATCTAAAAATATAGAAAGTATTTGCGGATAATGAATTGCAAGTTGTGGAAGGGCATCGACAACTATGGACATAAATCCTGGTTCGTTCTCACGAAAATAGCAATTCAGACAGTATTCAAGTATCTTCCATACTAAAGAAATATTCTGACACCCTTTTTTTTTTCTTTTGATCACTTTAACTAGTATGTTTTCACTATGGATCCCCGTTGGTATATAATGCTTCTCATCCAAGATGTTCTCTACTATTGCATCAGCATCAATACTATTACTTTCGATAAGGTCACCGACAGCTGTTGTGCCATTAAATACTTTATGATCCACATATCGTTTAATAGTATTCAGCAGTATCTCACTAATAGAACTTGACCTTTTAGAGTTGTTAAAATAATATTTACAACTCGATTGCATCCATTCAGCAGATAAATTCTTACCCTCTTTGACTAAATCTAGAGGCAGAGAAGTGCAAAACTTCTTATCATCACTATAGATCCGTAAAATGCTATTTTGATATAAATATTGGAACGGGCGTGATAAACTAGTTGAAGGCTTCCATACTAGGCATCTAAGGTGACTGTTATCCTCGCTATCCTTCCAGAATAGGAATAAACAATCCGAAGTAACATCATCTTTAATATCGAAGCCAGCGATACTTACTTCTAAACTATCAATGTCAGATACGCTAAAATCAATTTCTTCGATTAACCGACTTTCCTCTGACTGACTGCAAAAAACATCTTCCCAACGCCATTTCTTGATAGTGGTCTCGTTATTTGAGATCACAGCTATAATATCGTCTTTAATAAGTTGGATATGTTTTAATTGGCCTGATTCAAGTTTATCCAATATTGTCTCAGAATCTAATTCGATGCCTGAATAGGAATCAAGCAATTTCAATTTGATTTCTAATAAAGTTTCGTCAAAATATATTATAAGTAAATGTCGATTATCATTCACGAATAGAAGATCTTTCTTGTCCGATATCACGTTATGTTCCGCAATATGCAAACCAGTATGCCTTTCCACGATAGGACCATTTTCGAAGGCAAGTAAGTTACCTGTGGAAGAAACGATGGCATTTTTTCCAACGCATGACTTTTCTTCTATAATATTTGAAATATGTGAAAGAGTAAATATGCCAACTTCATATATATCAATAAACTTTCCTCCATGCCAGGGGAGGAGAACATAGCTTTTGTGCTCTGTCCGATTAAAAGCAAAGGTTGCCTTTGTTCCGTCACATAATCTCTGTTTATAGAACAGTTTCCAGGGCCAGAATTCGACTGACAAATATTGGATAGCGTCATCATATTGGATGGCAAGTGTTTCGCCATCAGCAAGGAATTCAGCGCTAATAAATTCTTTGTTCTTAACATCCATTAAAATACCTTCTTCAAATTGCGATTGACCTTCATCGTTTGGCAAAACTACGAACTCAACTTTGGTTTCGTTTGAAACATTTTCCGGTTGCAAGTTTATGGACACGGCATCGAGTTTACCTAACACAACTTGAGCTTCATCTGAGACAGTCTCATGTTGTATATTTACAGTTCTATTAGTTGCGGAGTCACTTTCCAAACTTAAAAATATGAACACAGATTTGTTTTTGTTTTCTACAGCTTCCGCTTCATCCGAATAATTTTCTTTGCATAGACAGGATAGGATAATGAACCGTATATATTTTGAATTTGATCTTGACTCTGAAATAGGTTTGTTGATCTTTTTGAAAATATGGAACGGTAATGAGAAAAATCCTTCACCGGTCCATGAAAATACTTTAGAGATTATCCTGTCAACCTTGTTTCTGAATCGTACGTAATTCGGTGGAATTAACTTCGAGATGGTCATGTTAATTTTACCATTAATGGGAACCTTCTTGAGATTAATCTTTACAGAACCATTACAATTGGAGTCGATATAATAATATCGTAATAAAACTGTCTTATCTGACTCATCAAAACTTGCGATTGCGATAAAATCGTTATCTTCAGAAATTGAAACGGTGATTTCCGTTTCTATAGAGAAAGATTTCACGGATTCTATGTCAATTCCCAAAGACGTTATTGAATCAATATCTGTATTCATAATGTAGTGATAATGGACTAAACAAATTTACTGCTGTGTATTTATGACTTACAATTTTCATGCATAAAATGTGTAAAACTGTGTTTCGAATGAGTCTGAAATTTACAGTTTGAGTCAGATAATTTGCTTACGTAATAATTTCGGGTCGGGTCAAACTGGTCAGAACCCGTTTGATCCGAAAATAATCATTTATTCATAACGGTAATTTTTACACAGAAACCAAGGATATACCTGTATATTAGAAATTTCAGGGATTCTACTCGCTCGACCGGTCATTTTAAGCATTTGTTGTGTCAATATTTAAGCGACGTTTCGTGTTAGTGGCTACTACAATGTTTGATTACAAGTAGCCTAACAAAAAATCCAATGCAGACCAAGTCTTGAGACAATTTGGTTAGAATAATGTTAAGCAAATTTTATTTTACCTAATACAGCATCTATTTAATGTAAAAAAATTTTGTTTGAATAAAATTGATAATTACTACACTATATATTTTGAATAGTTTAAAATCAAGTTCAAATCAGACTTATTATTTCCGATATGTATGTAAATTGTTTTAAAACAATTGATTTTATAATGCCACATTATTTTCGTATTATTATTTATTTGTTATTTATGAAATTATAAGTTCAAAATTATTATAAGAAGGAATAAATATAATATCACATAACCATCTACTTATCAATATCTAACTAATATTGTAAAAAAATCCAAAATCAATATTAATGTGCTAAATAAGACTGAGTAGTGGGTATGCCTACCATCCCAGGAAATTTTGCAAATTCTTTTGATTTTTGGATATAAAAAATTGAAAAGAAAAATAAAATTAACTATAACTAAAACTAAATCAAATATACTATGTAATCCATGCGTTGAATGAAAAAATTCCTTGGTGAGCTTGTGGTCCCAACTCTCCAGATCTTTGCATGCTATAGATAATAGAGTACACATGATGTTGTTTGTTGTTATGGTTATTGGTGATAAATTATTTGTTGTTGTTGTAATCCTTGTTATGGTACAAAACCGGTTTGAGCTTGTTTAGTTTTTGTTTTGATCATTAGACAAAATCTGATTGGATGATTGAAGAGTGCTGATCATCTAAAGGGAGTAAACTGATTTCAGTTTTTTGAGGGAGAAATTTTTGAAGGATGAAAGTGGCACAGCAAATATTGCTATGAGAATATTGTGTATGAGAGTTGACTTTAAACAAACTGTAGACCCACTAACTCTGAGTGTGTGTTTTGGAAAGTATTTGGTTTAGCGAGTATTATAATAAGAATGTGAATAATTTTTATAATAGAATAAAGGTAAGAAGTAATGCAAAAGAACTGAAGAAAAGAAAACTGCTACAGGCCTTTCCTCATGCAACCAAAGAATAAGCAAAAATTCCAAACTTGAATAGACTTTGACCAGAGGTCCCATCCTACTGCACCAGTTATCTTGAAGATTCTTGAGTTTCTGAGCTGGGGCTTACTTGCGATAAAGAGAGTAAAACATTTTTCTTGCTTAAAATTACTATAAAAAGAAAATTTTTAACAAAATAAACGTGATTAGAAGAGAGTTTTTTTAAAAAGATGTTTGAATTATAATATTTTTATATATAATAAATAATAAAGATATAAAAGAAGTGTTATATTTGTCAAAACAGTTATCTGTATATGTTAATATAAAAACAAATGTTCTGACAAAGATAAAAGAATAAAGATAAATAAATAAAATAAAAAATATTCTAAAGCAACAATAGTATAAAAAGCATATAAGGCTTCTCTAACTATCAAGATTCTATATCTAGAAGAAGCACTTTTGCTTAAGAAAGTATAAGCAGATCAAGCCTATATATATAAGTAGTATTACTAAAAATTTTGAAAATTTTATTAACTTTTAATAGATACTATCATATATTATCAACATTTATTAACATTTATTAGTTTTAGTTATATTTTCTATAGAATACTTTCTTCTTTTTACCAAGTATTCTCAAAATATCTATATAGTTTTGAATGGCGCAGTAAATTAGAAGCACTGTATCTCAAAAACCAAGTTTTGAAGCTTCTTGGAAATTCTAAATAACTATTTGCAGAAAGACTAGAAGAACAACTTTTGTTAAGATTTCAAAAGCGATCATCTTATTGATATTCTGAGTAATTTTGCTTTTTATCTTACAGATAAGAATTTTCTTTGATGATCATTCTAAGTGTAACAAATAATTCTCTAGCCAATTCCTTTGTGTAAATAAATGAACCACACATAAATAATTAGATTAGAGGTGACCAACAATTGACCAAAACATTATAAAAAGGCTGCAATTTCCCCCAGCTGTGAAAAAAAGAACAATTATCATAATTATAAAATTCTAAATTCTTATATTTTCTTTAACTTTCTTTTAATAAAATTATATTTATTCCATATTTTTCTTTTATATTTTCTATTGTTTTTCTATTGAAAATCAATATTTTTATATTGTTATCTTTTAATTTCAATATCAGTGCAGAGTTGTGAAATTGACTGAAACAATAATTTTAAATTGTTCATATTAATTTATTTAATAGTGTTTGAAACAAAACATATGTTGAATACATTAAATCATTGAGAATTGAAAATTATTTTTATCGGTAATTTTGAAGTCGTCAAGGGAGAAACTAAAATTTTCAATATATTTAATTGTAAATTTTATCTTCTTTTGACTTTATTTGATATTTCTTTGAATATCTTCTTTTATTCTTCTTCATTCTGTTTCTATTTATTTTATAGAAACATTCTGTTCACTGCAAGTCTAAATTGGCACAATTCTCATTTTGCTCTTCCAAGGCAATAATAGTAGTCTGAGACAAGAACTAGAAAGGTCTGGGCAACCAATCTTTTTCTTGCAAGGCTCTGTATACATCTAACAATCACAAGTTAGAGTATAATTATGTTTTTTTTTTTATTCATTTACCCCTTCCTCCAACTTCTCTTATATTCTCTCTTTAGACAGTTTTTTCTTTCTTTCTGAAATTTTTTCTTTTTAGAATCACTCATTTCAATCTTTATTATATTATATTACTCTATTGTTCTTAATCATATTGGAAATAATTTCTTCCTATCAAAGATAATAAGCTTTCTTAGTAAAAACTTATTTTTGAATACTTTAATCAATAGATACATATTACTCCACACTACAAATCCAAAAACTATAATTAGTTTCTCCCCTTCAAAAGATTGGCAGAGAATAATTATATTATATTAGTCACATGGCTTCCAATATAAATAGAATTATAGCTATCTCACAACCACATACTAATTTAATTAGGCAACTTTGAAAGGGATTATAGTACAAATATAAATGAATAGAATGATACTAATGGCAACTTTATAGGAGTTGCATACTGCTTTGATATTTATACCTCTAGATTTGGCAGCTTAAATCAACTAAGAGCACACGGAGTATCTGCTAAAGAGTTTATAAGTTATATTTCATAAGATCTAATAATCTTCAGATTTGATAGTATATGCCAACTATAGGAAAAACTCTTAGAGCATTTACTAGAAAGTGTAAAAAAGTAAACCCATAAGTATTATGACAGTATAAGTCAAAGGTGTAAATATGATAAGAAACTTAGTAATGATTAATATGCCAAAATCATAACTAGACCTTAACACAAGCCATAATATAGGCATACTCATAATGTGATAGTTGATATATTGATAAAATTGCAATAGGCTAAAATTAATTTACTTTATATAAAAATTTCTTAATATAATAGTTATTAAAATATAAAGTTTTGTATTTAATGCTTGTTTGTAATTTTTAAAAAAAAACAATAGCATAAAAAGTATAGTACCAAACAATAAAAAGAATAATATTACAAGAATTATTTTAGAATAGAAAGTATTTCAAGAATAAATGCTAGTGAAAATTAAACAAGAAATAGTAATAATCTTGGACAAAAATCAAATATAACAATATCAATAATCAAAAACAATTTTTATTAATATATAAAATATATATAAATCTAGAAAGCTATCTTTCACTATTTTTTGATAATTTTTTGATCCTTGCACTCTTACTGGCTGAGGAATTATCAACTATTATTCAATCCTTTAATAAATTGACAATAATTTCTATTATTTATCTTATATTATTTCTAAGTATATTGTATTTTCTTTGACTATTGTTTTTAAAAGATTTATTTGATATTTACTTTCACTGATACAATAAAGCTTGTCTGTAATAAAAACAATAAAATACCAATCCATACCTAGCATAGTATTTAGTTAAAATGTGATTAAATTCTAAAATAAAAAAGAAAAACCAATAAAAAAAAATTTTTACCTGTAGATACAAACTCATAAAGATAATCATACTTATTGTTTCCAAAAGCTTGATCTGCTGTATATTTCTTTTTTTTATAGAATATGCACTTTTGAGTTGCATAATATTTTGAAGATAATCATTTTTAATATTATATGGCTTGCCTTCTGTGATATATATAAGATCTTCTTTTTTCTTAATCATATAGTCAATACAATCAAATGCTTCTTTACTAGAGACATTTTTCTACAATAATATATAGAGCTTTTCTTTTTTGATAAGTCTTCAAATAATAACATGTAATGCATGTAATATAAAAGAAATAAATTCATAGCAGGTAGCCTCATTAGTATTTGTAATTATCTCAATATTTGTCAAGATTAATATAATGTCTGCTATACAATATTTAAATGCTTTACCATTATCATCAATTTTTATGAAATCTATAAACAAAAAAAATATTAGTTTGTATTCAATAACTAAATTTGTGAGATCACATAGTCCGGAAAAAATATCAAGAAAAATATAATATACCTAGAATGAATTATTTGATATTCATTATATTATTATTATTAACTTTATAATAACAAAGCATGTTCTTTAACTTTTTCAATATTTTATCTAAAGAAAAGCTATATAATTTTTGTTTCAGACCTTCAATAAATTTTGCAAGTCTTGTAGCCAACCCCCTTTTCAAATTATAACTATAAAAGTTCTTCTTGGTTAATTTAAGAAAGTCAAAACTGAAAATTCTCTTATTGTGAAATATCTTAAAATCTGCTTCATTGAAATTCAAATTTTTCTGTCTTTATAAATAGTCAATAAGTTCTTCAATCTTGTATTTTTTGATTATATCTGTAATCATGCAAGTAAATCTTTCTTTTGTTAATATAGAAAATGTAGAAACTGCATCAGGAAATTTTTTGAGTGGAGGAACTCTGCATATCTTTGCCATTATTAGAGATCTCCGAGAATCAAAAAAATATATATATATTTCAAAAATCTCTGAAAAATTATTTTCTCTAGAGATTATCAAAGGTTTTCGAAAGTCATTAAAATATTTCAAACATTTGCAAAAATCTTTGATAATCTCTGGAGAAAATAATTTTTTAGAGATTTTCAAAATTTATATATATATATATTGTTTTTCCAGAGATCTCTAACGATAGTGAAGATATGCGGGATATATGAAGTTCCTCTGCTCAAAAATTTCCTGATGTGGTAATAAATGTGAAGGCAAAGATATTGTTTATATTAGTGGATGGTATAAAATTTCTGATTTATATCAGTTTATGTATTTGGTCAAGTAAAGCTAGATAATACAAGAAAAGAGAATGAAAAATTTATTTATTTATTTTTTAAGTAAATTAGTAGCTTTTTATAGTAAATAGATTATACAGGTTACAAAGTTGACAAGTATATGATCATTTGGAAATTGCAGAGATTTCAACTTTCCAAGACATAAGCCTTTTGATATACATATTAATAGAAAATGTCAATCTGCTTCTTCTTATTGTCTTTTTGAATTTCATTTATACTAGTTCTATTATAGAAGCATATTTATTATAAAAGTAATTTCTATAAAAATAAAGTAGAAAATAATAATTATTTATGTTGTACTAACTTCCATATCTATCTCTGATTTGTGGGTTTAATTCATGTGATATAATTTTTGTTACTTATTTTTATTCAAGATGAACACAAATTGACTATTTCTTATAACCTGTTTTTTAATAAGAAAACCACAAAATAGATTTAAAAGGGTTATAAGAGGAAATGATATTATCAATTCTCATTAGTAATTTTATCAAAGTTCATATAACACAATAACTTAGTATTTCCTAGATTATCAAGATTATTACTATACACATGTTTGTATTTAATTCAGATATTTTTCAAAAATTGTATTATGTTTATATTATAGTACTAAGTAACAATTAGTAAGTAATTGAAAATTGTATTTAATTTGAAATTGTATTGTTGATCAAATTTCCTTTTATGATAATAAGAAAACATATAATTATTACTACACAAGAAAAATCATTGAATTTAAGATGTATTTATTAGTTGTAATAATAGTAAAAATCTGACTTATATTAAGTAATTGATTGAAAAAATAATGAGTAGAGCCTAGACTCAAAGAGTTATAAAAATGGATTTGGTTTTTGGAATGGATCTAATAGTTCTAAATATTATAAAATATTTCATTTTTTTTTGTAAGTATAGATATCAATAATATTTTCTATTGTTAATTCCAAAGTATACTACTATTTAATGTAGTACTATTTAATTAAGATTTTAAAACATATTTGTATTTACTATTATTTTATATTTTAGAAAAAAAAATGAGTGGTTCTAATAACACCATTCTAAGATTAATGAAAGTAATGTTTCTAAGATTAATAAAAGTAGTATTTTCAAGACTAATATAACTAATATTATTAAAATCAACTATTTTAACAATCCAAACTCATCTAAATCAGAAAGTGTATAAACTATTCAAACTTATAAGTGAAGTTTTATACTATATAATTATGTTTATAGTATAAGTAAAGATAAGTTCCTAAACTGTTTAGCATATAAAGCTTCACAATTAATTATGTTTTTTTTAAAAAAAACATAACTATTTATTTATTATTTTAATAGAAACAAAACTTAAAAAATACTTGAATTCAATAATATAAATTGCAAAAAATCTTTGTAAGTAGTTTTTATTTATTGTTATATTAAAAAAAAAACTTTTTTAATAATAAGATATATTTGAGTTATATCCTTACTCTTAGTTTAGGAATCCATCTTTAAGTATAAGCCTTTAATTGAAGTAATATTTGTTGAGATTAAGTCCTTTATTTCATTAAAAACAAGCAAAAATGAAATAAGACAAGATGATATACAAGTATTTCATACTGAAATTGTGAAAACTATATCTAATATCAATTCATTGGTAAATAATAATAGTTTATTAAAATTATTAGATAAAAAATAAGTATAAAAAGTATAAAGTTTTTATTTATAACTTTTTTATTTACATAATGTGACTGTCAGTTGAAAAAGATAGTAGACTTCTAATTTTCTTCATTTTAAAATATTGTATTTTCTCAAAATCATATGAGATACTTTTTTTTTTTTTGTTAAGTGAGGCATTTCTCATGATCTTTATTAATAAAGTAAAATAATAATTGTTACATGATTAATATTAAGATGTAAGATACATTGCTATACATGTCAGCCTACCACCTGATT
>CAJVPV010000653.1:0-20066 GCA_910591835.1 Acaulospora morrowiae | reverse complement strand
GAGAAGAGGTTCGGTAGATTTATTATCATCGAAATCTCCGAGGTCATCATCAATTGATTCTCCAACACGAATAACATATGGATCCTCAACTCGTACATCCTTCGGTTCACCTCCCAGATCTAAACTTGAATCATCTGAAATCATTAGTTCGATAGATGAGGCTAACGAATCTTCACGGGTGATCGAAGTTATTTCAATCAATTCGCTTATCTCCACCTCAGAACCTCAGTCTGTTGATACACAGAAGGTAACTTTGCACATTAAATACACATACACACATATATATCCACTGTCACTTGTTAATTCAAAATAAATTGATTTGCATGATTAAAGAATTCAAATGCTGATGGGTTATCCGCGGGATCTAACGTGACTAATAAGAAATCTGGTGAGGAATGTGGAAGTCCCGTATCACCGACTAAAGCTTTACACGTTATTGAAGGAGAAACTAGAGCAAGTATAATCGGACAGTTGTATACGCAAGAGAAGCCCAGTGCAGCATCACCTATCATTGAAAATAAGGAAATTAATGAAATAATGTCAGAAAATAGTTTAGGTGTTGGAATAACAACTGAAAACGAGGGCCCAACAATCGAGGAAGAAAATTCGGAAATTCAAGATAGCCCGAAAGAGGAATCTAACATGAAGGAACTTTCCAAGGTTGTGTTAGATACATAAGCCTATAATGGTTCAATGGATTGCCGAATTTTGTACGCGTGTTCTTATATGATCATTCGTAATGTTAATAACAGGAGAAAGAGAAAGCACCCTTGTTGCGGCCGAAGCCAAAAGCATTAAAATCAGATCCGTTGCCAACAAACAATGAATTATCTGATTCATCTTTGATCGATGAATACGAAAAAGTCCCTAAACATTTAACTGACCCAGTCGTGAAGGAAGTAGAAGAAACAGAGGAGAAAGATGGTTTGCAAAAGACTCCAGGACGGATTAATGTTAAGGATTTTTTCAAGGTAAGTTATCAACTTTTGAGATTCAAATATAAGTAAAACATTATTCTTGATGAGATAAAAAAAAGGTACACCTGTTCCTTCAGGAAAAGGGCGACACGCAACCACCTCGCCCGAAGCCGGAGCCGCCACGCAAAAAGACCTCTCTGCTTACCGCAATGTTCGAGGATGCAGATAAGAAGCATGGAAGTGAGGGATCAACCAAATCTTTATTTAATAAAAACGTAAACTCCGTGGTACAAGCGACCACAACCACCGTAGTAGAGACGGTAGCGAAGGTTAGTGAGGAGGGAGCCGAAACTACTAAATTGGAGGTGGAAAAGACTAACATCGCAATAACCGTTGGCGATATTGAAAATGAGAAACCTGAGATAGATGTGCATAAGAAAGGGGATCTGCCGAAAACTTCGGGAAGATTAAATGTTAAAGAATTTGTCAAGGCAAGAAAGGTTTAACGTTTGTATGTGCGATTAAGTTCCGAGATAAATTCTAGAAATTTTGATTTCATATTTTAGGGAAAAGAAAGTAAACCATCTACACCGTTAAAGTCCGAACCACAACGAAAAAAAATATCCCTTGTAGGTACTGTTTTTGAGGATTTGCAGAAAAAAAACGAATCCAATTTAGATAAATCGTCAAAATCACCAATTGCGCTCACGGGCAAAAAGATTGATGATAATCACTCGTCGACCACCATTACTACAACCACCACCGCAACTGTTTCTAATGTTAGCACAGTTTTAGCGTCAAAGAATCCTGGTGAGGAGAATTTAAAGGTAATGTTACACTGTTAGTTTATACATTGGAATCATCTATTTCTAACATAATCGATGTTAATTATCTCAAGGGAAAGGGAGTTACAGATACTTTGGACACAAAAAAGTCTCAAATAAACACGAGTGGTAGTGAAAGTGCAGCAAAACCACAAGTTAATAAAAAGGTTGTACTTGATAGATTACCTTGGATGACACAGGTGATGAAACCCTTATGAATATTTAAATTTTGATTATTAAATTTGCCTTTGGAGAATTGACATTTGTTCTATTTGCAAATTTTTAGAAATCAGATGATACCAAACCAACTTCTGCAAATCCTTCGAAAGGTCCGGTTCCACGTAAATTGGCATCTTCGTTCCTTACCTCAGCCTCTACTACTAGCACTACCGCCGAACAGTCCAAGCCAAGAGTACCTTCTAAGTTAGATGGTTCGATTTCGCAAAGGCTAGAAGGTGTCTTCGGAGGTAAAGTGCCATTGCCTGGAATGGGACGTGGAACAATGGGACTTGGTGGAAGGAAAGTGAGCCTGAGCGGAGAAGAAAGTAGTGATGTTGGGCGAGTAAAAGTTATGATAGGAGCTAGAGATGAGACCGGTTCAAAGGATGGCAAGGATGAAACATCCAAATCCGAAGAGGTGACGAGTACTCCATCGACGTCGCTCAAACCTTTGAATCATGTACGTTGTCATTTCGCCTTTTACGATTGATTGAAAAATATGTTAACCTGTTTATCTCTGAAAAATAAAGGTGACGAAGGAAAGGCCGAGACCACCTGGCAGATCGCGACCACCTACGAGACCGACAAAGACCGTAAGTAATGAAGATAAAGAAAACAAGAAAATGGATTTAACTGAAAGCAAAGATGAAAAAGTAGCGGAATATGTGGGAGATACAGATTGTGAATCGACGGAGAAGACAAATGAGCAGACGCTAGAAACCATCAAAATTAAAGAAACATCGGAAGAGACATCAGTAGGTGAAACAAGTAAAAAAGTTGATGGTAAAGATTAGATAATGTCATCTAAATTTCACCATTTAAGTTTAATATATAATATACTGTATGTAGAAATATAGAGTTGTATTATTATTATTATAAGACAAGTGCATCATTGTTTAAAGAATTTTCGTAAAGCTCTTATGAGAAAACGAATTTAATATTTTGTACACATTTTAAGAAAAAACATAAACTGTATATGAAATGAAGTGTATAATGCGTTATAATCAAAATAAAAATTGACAGGTACGTATTTTATTATGAAAATCCAACATGACCGCATATGCTATAAGATGGGTGGGTACGTGACGTGTGACGCGTCGCGTAAAAATGACGGAAAGTTGGAATAATTGAGTAATGTATGTGAGACGCGTCCAAAGCATATGAATAGGAACATCATTCGAATTTATAACTAATAAACTTAATGCAACAATGTGTGATCTTATGTGAATAATATTCCAAGCATGAACTTTTTATTAATTTCAAACGGATTTTCTTTTCTTGCCCTTCTGGAATGAGTTTTCAATGAAATAATCAAGAAGGTTTTGATTACCTGATAATAATTATTATAACAATTTGCCGACATCATCACATAGATCTTTCATAGACATGAGGTTTTATTTAATGAATGATATTTTGGCCCAGGGCTTCCATATCAATAAATTCATTTAGATTTACTTTCTATTATAATAGCGCGTTACAAGATTAAGTGAAATATCAAAATAATGAAATAAAAATAATACAAATTTATTCAGAAATTTCCAGATAAAAGACTTTGAAAGAATAGATAGAAGCTGTATGTTGGACACATAATAATGCACTTCAATTAAATATTGAGCATGCTGATAATAAGCAAGCAAAATTTTGAAAATGAATAATAGTGGAAGACAAATACTCCTGAAATAAAGCTTTTTTGGAGTTTAAAAAAATTTCGAGAAGAACATAAAATGGTTTCAAATACAGTTTGGGTTACAGTAAATAAACACCTGGACTATAATAATCTCTTATGTTTTTTCATGTGCAAGTGCCTGTACAAAGTATCTTTGAAACATGTTATATTGAAAAATTCTAAGAAAATCCTGAGAAGATCTTGTGCTTATATGTACAGAAAAATCCACAAGCAATCAGAGAGAATTTGGGAGGAAGTAATGTTTTTTTGATGGACACGGATTGGAATGGACGAGAAGCATCTTACTCAAGCTGTTGAACATTTGCTAATTTTTGTTATCGAATACATTTTTTTCTTGTAGATGATTCTCGAATTTTCGAATCCATTGTCTTTTACTTTTTATGGCCATACATTCGTCAAAGATGTCTGTTAATAGCGAGCCACCGATGCCTAACTGGTATGGGCGGCATTTCAACTTTACATACAGTATGTTTAAGAGGATAAGTGAAATAATGAAAGAGAGGGAAAAAGACAGTTTTCGGCAACCTACTGTATTTCTAACACGCGATAAACTATTGTTATGCATACATTAAAAAAGGAATTTATTGATACATCGGGAGAATATGATTCCTCCACATGCATAGCTTTATGTAAGGCGCATATACTGTAAATTAGTATTTATATTTTTTATCCTGAATGGGGATTCAGAATTTCCAGAAACGTGTTAGTTGTGAAAATGAGTCCTTGGGGTAGGTTTTTTCTTTACGAATGGATTGCTCTCCTTCTATCAAAATGTTCGCAGATGAACCATTTGTCATTAAACGACGCCAAGGATTTTTTTGGTGCTTATTAGCGAGAACATCCAAATAAACTACTACTGTATCGGTTATCACTTGCATTGGTTGCGCATGACAATCCATAAAATTAAAAGATAGTATGGCGTTTCGGATCATCCATACAAAATTTGGGTGCCATATGGTTTAGTACATATGCACGCAAAGGTACCTTTGAAACACCGCGGTAAAATATTTTTAATGAATTTATTTATATAGATAGAACTTCTTGCTATCATACGTGATCAAATCGTTAATTCCAAGAATCAAATATGCAGCACTCGTTCAATATTGCAATCATCGCAATTTTGGTTGTCCTCTTATCAACAGTCGTGCATTCGGACGTTGTCCACACAATTCCAAGATGCCATCCGCCTCCCATTGGAATAAGACCCGTTATGCCTTTTTTGACGGTGACTCAACCAACTGGAACCTACGCGGTAGGTTCGAAGTTGTCCATCTCTTGGAAAGGATTTCTGATCATGAATAATCGTAAGTCAGCTATCTCTTCTTTGATGTTTGACCTTTACTGCAATGAGGAATTCTACCAACACCATATTTTTAATGATCACAGCTAGACTATCTATAGAATTATGGCACGGTTCTGAATACATCGAATCTTATCCAGGTGTAAGTTCAAACTTTTATGACCTTTTGTAAATTGAGATCCTAATGATTTTGATCTTTGTTAATTTTCAGAAAGTTTACTTTAAAGATTCCTCAAAAACTTGGAGGGCACCTTTAACAGCGCGAGCGAATTACTCGATAAAAATTTTTGCCATATCAAACCGATGCATAAGAGGTGAATCAGCGTTATTTAGTATTATCAGCAGATGACACAGTAAAAGATACTGGGTAGATAAATTTAAATAAAGTGGTTAGAATTCTTTTAAATTTAGTATGGACGGTCACGCTGAAAATTTTCTTCTCATAAATGACTGACAAACTGTCTTCTACGAAATGAACATTTTCATTAATCCGTGGTATATTAAACATCATCTTTACACACGCGACTCTACTCCTGCATCTGTGAAATTTGGGGTAATGATTTCCTTAAAAACTTTTTGCTTTTCGAACATCTCTTCGTTACCGCTAAACACCATGGATAAAGTTGTTGACAACTTCACATGAAGATCATCTAAAATAAGTTCATTTGAAGATGGTTCACGGACAGACAAAACGATCGCTTTAAAGGCAGAAATAGACAAAGTACGCGCAGGCATGTGATGTACAACATCATCGACCGAAAATTTTATTTATTTATCGAGAAAAAAAAAATTATGAATGCAAAGGTTTATAAAAGTAAAATGTGAAAAAAAAAAAAAATGTAAATGTGATTTCTCTATTCTATTTAATTATCCGAATTCATTTTTGCACCCTCAATATCAGCTAGGACCATCTCTTTCACTAACGAGTCAAAGTCCACCTTTCGTTTCCATCCAAGAAGTTTATTCGCTTTAGCGGGATTACCAAGCAAAAGTTCAACTTCAGTGGGACGGAAATACTTTGGATCCACGCGTACGCGAATGATTCCTGTATCTTTCTCACGACCGACGAGTTCTTCCCCTTCCCCTTCCCAGATTATGGTCCTTCCTATGACAGAAAAGGCTTTATCAACATATTCTTTAACAGTATGCGTTTCACCAGTGGCAAGCACAAAGTCGTCAGGACTATCTTGCTGCAGCATTAGCCACATGCCCTCTAATAAAATCAAAGGTTAATTAATTGGTATGAATAGTTGTGACAACACGATCCTTTTACATAGATTTAGATTTACTTACCAATATAATCCTTGGCATGCCCCCAATCACGCTTGGCGTCTATATTACCAAGCCACAGACATTCTTGTTTACCCAAGGAGATTTCAGCGACAGCGCGCGAAATCTTACGAGTGACGAATGTACGTCCACGGCGAGGCGACTCATGATTAAAAAGGATACCGTTACAAGCAAACATATTATAAGCTTCACGGTAGTTGATAACTATCCAGTAAGCATATAGTTTGGCAACACCATAAGGAGAACGCGGGTAAAACGGAGTGGTCTCTGATTGAGGTGTTTCAACGACTTTTCCGTAAAGCTCGGAAGTGGATGCCTGAGAGATTACGTTAGAGGAGATATTACGTTAGAGACTTGAATAAATAAATAAATATATATACTGTATATATGAACGAGATTTAAGCAATGTCAAATTTTATCACACCTGGTAGAATCTAACGTGTCTGGTTAGGCCACATGTTCGTATGGCGTCCAATAATCGTAAAGTGCCCAATGCATCGACGTTTCCCTATGTGGAAAACTTGCATGAATAATGATAATAGGAGGAACGCTCATCAACGCAACGAAAAATTTACATACCGTATATTCGGCCATATCAAATGAAACCTTTACGTGGGATTGAGCGCCCAAATTATAGATTTCGGTTGGAAGAACTTTCGATATGATGTGTACAAGATTGGTCGAATCGGTCAAATCACCATAATGAAGGATCATTTTAGGGCCTAGAAATTAAAGTCAGAGTTTGATTTCAGTGATCATTGCACATTTCCTTTACCTGATCACGTGTAAAAATGGGATCAACGATGCAAAGTGATATGACACAAACGTACGACGAGATGACGGAATTTATTCACAAACAGTTTTGATATATGCTATCACTCACCCTCATGAGAATCTCTGTAAAGATGTTCGATTCTTCCGGTATTAAAGGACGACGAGCGTCGTATAATCCCATGAACGGTATATCCCTTTTCCAAAAGGAACTCTGTTAGATAGGAACCATCTTGTCCGGTGATGCCTTGATAGAAACAATGAATCAATCGTCAAACATGGAAAATTCCTATAAAATATTGCATTTCCTCGAGAAATAGAAGCCACATCAAAATATGACATGCGTATTAAACATCCTCACCAGAAATCAAAGCGACCTTTCTCTTTCGATATTCCTCTGGTGAGAGCGAAAGGACTTTGAGAATGTTAGTTGATACGATGTTAGATGATACGCTGGTAGACATTTCTTTTGAGCGCAAGATGGAAGAAAGGTTGTATGAACGAGCGAGAGAGAGAGTGAGAAGAATGAACACGCTTTTTATTGGTTAACTTCAGGTACACAGTGCGTGATTGGCTGTGTAGCTAATTCAGATTGATACTGTATCTGCATTCTTCAATAATTAACAATGGAATCGATATTTCCTTTACTGCATACATACTAATTTATGGATCATCATTATAAAACTGATTTCGTGGTGCGACATTAAGCAAATTCCTAACACGTATCGTCGTTTTAAAACAAGCAAAACGAAATTTGCACATTTACTATAAATATCATTCAAGTTGCATGGCGGTAGGCCCGGATTCGGTTGCCGAGTGATCGCCAAATTGATTCTCGAACTCCTCGAGTGTCATCTGTTCGACCTGCAAAATGAAATTTAATGAATTCCAAATTTAGTAAACTATGAATCCACAATAACATGAATGATACAAAATCACTTACTCCATTAAGAGGAACCAAATTGGACTTGTCTTCAGATGAATCGTAGATCAAGATGAAGTGACGACGTTCTTTCCAATACATGGTGTGAATTCGTATCATTGTTCGGTGCAAACTCAGTAGCATAGTTGGTGGTTCGTCGATTTCCTGTGAATAGATCACAAAATTCGAGTGAAACAAGGGTGACTGAATATTCGAAAGTTGAAAATTCGTGATTTACCATTGTTATCTTGAAAATTTCTTGTTCCGTGAAGTATCGAACTTTGTTGGCCTTGGCGTGCATTACCAAATCAAGATATGCTATTTTTGCGTTTAGGCTACCGTAAAAAAAAAAAAAAAAGGTGTAGCGCTCGATTAAATCTTTAAATTATTATTATTTTAAAAGATTAAATTTTCACAAACATTACCACTGAGTTTCCATCGAAGTTGCAACGTGCGCCAAATATCCTAATATATTCTCGTTTAAAACGAGCTCCCACTTTGAATCATTGTAAATTTTGTTTTGCTACATCGGATTTTATAAGCATTTATTACTGACATGAAATTTATCGTGCATCAAGGAATTCTAAAAAACTTACATGTTTCATAACGGCGAGTACTCGACTTATCACCTCTTGCTCTTTGACGAATACTGCCGTGGTGACAGTCAAAAAACCGCCTGGAAGTAACATCAAAGATAAGAATCGTGATCAGGAATTGATGGGGAAATGTGAAATTTTTTTCACCTTGTGGAAAGAATTCCACAAAATTTGAGGATTCCCGAGTTTGAGGATTTACACCATATCCACGAAACTTGCAATTAGGCAAACGCTTGAGTTCCATTAAATTTGGCATGAAAAGGACTTGCTTCTCATAAAAGGAATGAATCTATATTTTTTCACCCAGTATGAAACAAATGCGCATTCTTATCAAAATGAGATGAAAATGCCGAAATTTTTTTACAAGCCGAAAGAATACTTGCTAAAACAAGTCCGATATCATCATTATAATCTTTATTGTACACTGCACCCAAATAGTCCAATACGTTGTTCATCTCTTTAATCTCGGGACACCTATCGGGATCGGGGGCAAAATTCATATACCTAATACCAGGATTTTCACATATCTTCATAATTTCGTGATAATTATTAATCCAAATGAAGGTTTCAATATCCCGGAGCGACGGGTTGTTTTGAATGGTTTCGTGGTCAAAGATTCTCTCGTGTTCTTTGGCGATGGTCATACTGTTGGATAAGGTTTTTTCGCATATAATATACGGAACAATAGGACGTGTGGTTAACTTTAGCCTTTCTATTAACCTGCTGGTATTCGGGAAGATGAGCCAGCATCTTGTCTTTTCGTCGTTTAGCCAACTCACGCCTACCTAAAAAAAAAAAAAAAACTTTTTGAGACACTGTGAAGTCAATGAAGTCAATGAAGTCAATGGGTTCACAAAATGAATACTCGCTATTTCATTGTCTCTCATGAAAATGTATTCTTCGTTTATGTTTCGAATAGAAGTTGGTTTTTGTATGGGCTCGATTAAGTATAAATTTTCGTCAGTATTGGGATTAATCAACTCAAAAGCATAAGGCAACGTTATATAATGCTTCATCCAAAGCCGATGTTTATTCATAATTTCATCACTAAGATGAAGATAAAAGAATTAAATTTTGCCAAGCGAACCATTATTTGTAATACATTGTTTCTGATCGAGCACGCACAGTCTAACATGATCTTCACATCTTCCCGGAAAGGGTCTTATGATCACGGTTGCGATATTCTGTATTGGATCCGCCTTGAAAAGAAATCCCTTCCAATGCCTACCAAGATTATTCTGAGATTACGAAATTCTCTGTACGTTTATCATATTAAATAAGACTAGTGCTTACATAACTGATTCCTGCGTGGTACCTTTGATCAAAAAGTAAAATGTGTGAGCAAGAGCATTGAAAAGAAATGTCTTGACATTATACTTGCCTCTAATGTCGATTGCAGCAATCATTGGTTGTTGCCTTGTTCTCATTCTTAATAATTCGCGTTCTCTATTTGGCAACATTGAGATGAAAAAAAAAAAATAATAGTAATATTTTTTCCCCAAGATTCTACTCACTCGTGAACTTTTTCGTTAAAAATCCTGCTTCGTTCAGCCGATTGCCATTCCTCATTTTTACCCGGCATTTGGAATTTAACTGATTTTTTTGTTTTACCACCAGTGGACTGAGGATATTCTCGTGAGGTGTTGGTAGAAAGGGTCTAATATTTGAAAAAAAAAAAAAGAGATCGGCTAGCTTTGACGAAAGATAATCGATCGATTACTTCAAAGTTTCTATTACTTCAACATTTTTTGCTTTAAGGTGATTTTTGTTAGTTGAAATTGCTCTGCGAGATGTTGATGCTCCTCCTCCAACGTTGCCTTGTTGAGCCAACGAATTGTAACTGTTTATTGGCATTGGTTGATGATCATATGATTATTTGTGTGAAAACTGCAAACAATGATATTACAAACACTGACTTCTTAATGGGTTTTCCGAGAAGACTTTTCATTCTCGATCTCGATTTTTTTGAAGACATTATTATTGTCAGTTTTTGGGGAAAGGAATTACGCGGAGATATATATACATATACAGTATATCCCGTGGAAGTTAAATATATGATGAGTTATTTGAAAAAATTCTGTTTCTGGATCACACAATGATTCTATGGTAAACATTAGGTCATATCTTTTTCGTCTTTATGATGACAAAGTGACAAAGTTTCATGAACATTATTCTTATCCGAATTAATTATGTATTCAAATAATTTCACCCATTAATAAAGTAGTCGCTTTGGCGGAGTGGTTAACGCGGTGGCCTGCTAAGCCATTTCCCTTTGGGAGCGCAGGTTCGAATCCTGCAGGCGACGCTAATATTTATTTATTATTTATGTTTTCTTTTTTTTTTTTTTTTTGGATATAATTTTAATTTACTGGAAATATCAGGTTTTTTTTTAATCGATTTTGGATTTTCGATTAGACGATCTAACCCCGGAGCTGTATACTATTGACGTCAGGGAATTTTTTTTTTAAAATTTTAAGATCTTCACCATCTCGTCCTTTTACAAAAAAAAAAAAAAAATGACATCTCGACATTTCTATACAAAGCTGACACCTTGCCTCTCTTCAATAAGCCCCCTAACAACCTCAAGATCATCCTTGTTCAATGTTGTCTCGCATCAATTCCAGTTACCGTTAATTGCATCAAATTTGGTCCAACAGAAAAGAGGCGGAACCGCTAAACCTAAAAGTCCGTTTGATACAATATCCGTGTCCAAAAAATATGATTCTATTATCATTTGCCTAGAATTGTCCAAAGCATGATTCTTCCATTGTTTACCTGATGATTAGTTTCTTTGATTTAGTAACAAAAAAGCAGACTCCATCAAAACCTAAAGGCGGTTTTAAAAGAATACAAAAAGGGAAGATGAAAGGTGGAACGGGTGAGGTCTGTTGTTAGCGATACTTTAGTCACGTTTGGAATTGATTTTTGCATCCAAGTTCTCAAAATGTCATCCCTTTCAATTATAGGCTGAGGAAACTGTATCTGGTTCAATTGGAGAAAAGAACTCGGAATTCTATAAACCTCTTCCTGCTGTATTATTAAAGGACATGTTACCCGTGAGTTTACGCTATTTGCGAAATTTTTAATCCAAAGAATCACTTATTTGTTCTAAATCATCAATGATTACAAACATCGACCAGGACGTGTTTATGGATGAAAACATCGGAAAAATCTTTAAATTTCCGGACGAAATAATACCAAAGTTGGGAACCTTCAAACTTCCACCGGTTCTGGAGAGAGAGGTCAGATACCCCGAAGGAATTTAACAAATCTAATAGAGATTGCGTCAGATCTTAACAATTTATTTATTTTATTTATTTATTTATTTATTAATAGCTTTCTTTATTTCCCGTTCTGTCCTTGGCAGTGCGCAAGAAATCGGTGGAATTAATTAAAATGATCGAGTCTACGTCAGAAACACCTTCTCTCAAAACTCGCGTTATATTATGTAAGTGGAATGGTCTACTACGTTGTACCTTATGTCATCTTACTTATATGTTTGATTTTTTACGGATAGCCGGAAAACTGGGCGCAGGGAAAAGTTCATTATTACTTCAGGCTGTAAACTACGCATTGCTCAAAGAATGGATTGTGATTTATATTTCGGATGGTGTGAAATATAGCGGTTTCGTGAAATTGTTATTTCGACCTCTCTTAGTTTACAACTTACTAACTGCATGTAACTCATTCAACAGCCATCAAATATGTAAATAGTACGCATCCATACGTAAAAGACGAAGCTAAAAATGAGTTTATACAGCCCACGTTGGCAAGCGAATTGTGTAAACAAATTAAATCGGTCAATGGAGAGATATTGGAACGTGTAAGTTGATGTATGAGTATGAGAAACCCATATTGCTAGATAAGGGATTTATTATCTCATCAGAATCCATAATTTTAAATCAGATACCGCTCAAGAATGGATGCAAGATTGGTAATGTCGTATTAAAAGAACATGACAATGTTTCAAATTTATTGGACATAGGAATCAATAACATATACGAAGCTCAAAATGCGTTTGAAACATTTATGAATGAAATTGGAAATAACTCAATGTAAAGTAAAGCTATCATGATTAGCTAGCTCATGACTTTCTTATTTATTCTCAAGCTAATCCCATCGAAAAATTCACGTGAACGATAATAGGCATCCTGTGCTTTTGGCAGTAGACGCGATCAACGCGTTTTACACGGTATCCGAATACACTGATTTGGATGATACGTGTATGGAACCATTCAGATTATCTCTTCCTCGCGTGATACTAGAGTATTTCTCAGGAAAGCGTGATCTTGTAAGTTATGCTCAAAGAATCATAACACTGGTTTACTGGCGACTTGGAAATTTTTTTTCTAAATTAAATTGTTCGGTTCTGTAGACTTTTGGTTCCACGGTTGGAGCCTTGTCACATATCAACAAACGTTACATTAGCAAACCGCTCGAATTTGCACTGGGAATGATCGAGGCGTCACCATGGAAACAATACTCACCTGGTATTTTAGAATATACGAGAGGGTTGGTCAATTTTGACGTTCCTGAATATACAAAGGATGAAGCTAAAGGTGTGATGGATTATTATCACGAGACGAAAATTATCAATAGTAAGTAACTTTTTTGTTCATGTTGCATAAAAAAATATTCGAATTCACGTGTAGTACCTTAACGTGTCAACAACAGGGCCACACGATCAGATGTTTGAAAGATATTACACTTCGGCGAATGGAAACCCGAAAAAATTTTATTTATCTTGTTGCCGGGAATTATAAATTTTCCTATATTCGTCAGTTCTCAATCGTGAAATAGGCGTATGGTGAATTTCGATTTATTTCAAGGTGATGAAATGATGGATTCGAGGTAAACTCAACTCATATATTCCCTGTTTGAATTGAAAACTTAAATTTCAATGCACAAAATAAACGAGCTTAAACACAAATTTACATGCATATTTTGACACAGCACACGAACATCATAAATGCAGGAATTCTGGATCACAATTCTTTATCAAACTTTATTTGCAAATTTTTAGACACACGTCACGTGTCAAAGGTAAACGGTTAAATCAGCGGGAACGAAGGAGAAATTTTCATAAATCCATAATGTACATAGGGTGATGTTTGGCATAAATAAATAAACACAAGATATAAATATATAAACAGTTTTCAATCAGTTAATCTATATAATAAATAAAAAAAAAAAACGAGCCTGACAATTTCAAGCGTACGAAGTCGATGACAGTCAAACAATTGAAAAAGAAGAAATTTGCCTAAACTGACAGAAAAGGTATGAGCATGCAATTTCTTAAGAACCTTGAAAGTCGAATGAATGATATTTTGAAATCATAATCGGAAAATCTTAAGTTGTAATGTGAGTTCTAATGAAATGCAAATTAACAATTTGATGGTAGTTCGAATACACCGAAAAATAAATAAAAAATTGTTCGAATTGATGGAAAATCGGAGAGTCTGAGAACGTGAATTTATAAAAAAAAAAAAAAAGAACATTTTTTGACGAATTGAACCGGCAACTGTCAAACTAACGTTACAAGGGGTTTCAAGAATACATCAGACAGTTCACAATAAAAAGTGCATCAAATTCTTCACAAATTTACAATCAGGTTACAATTAAACCCAACAGCAAAAAATATCTCGGGTTTATTTCTAGGAAACGATTGAGCGGTCTCGGCAGTTTCGAAGGCTTCGGGAACCACGATTATCATGGAATCTTCATTGATCATCCGGATATTATGTTCGCTCTTAACGAGGTGTAGTCTAATTTCAAAGAACGAATAAAGTTGCTGTTCCTTGGTTTCACCTTCCTCGAAATCTTGTGAATTTTGGAGTTGGGCTTCGCAGAGTTCAGAATGACAATGTTGACAAAGTGCACACTTAAAAATTCTTTTGTTACCCAATCCACTGTTAAGAACTGCTCCCCGAACTTCTGTTGAAGGTGCGGGATTATCTCTCAGGTGCATGGCCTCGGTGCGAAGTTGAGGCATAAGCACTCCCATTAAAAAATCCTCATCCCAGAGTGTTGTCGGATCATTGTCAATAAATGGTGGATTTCGAAAAGACTGGCACCAAGGGAGAAATTTAATCAATCCAGACTCAAAAACGGACTGTGACTGCGTGGTATTGGTATCGTTTGTAGAATTTGAATTTGCGTCTGAAACCCCTGACGTGGTTGTCTGAGTGCCATTATTATTCCCATTGCTCCCGTCCGGATACATGGTCCGAAGTTCAATCTCAGGACGTAGCAATTCAAAACACGTTTTAACTATATCCATCTGTCTAGTTTGCACGGCAACGTCATATGAAAAATGTCTCTCGGTGGCTTGTCGTTGAGCCTTATGAGTTGCCGCAATCTTGTCGTGCTGTGGGATCAACTTATTCCTAAATCCAATCCAAGCACGTTCGGTAAAAGGGTGTGTTGACGAAGACATCATCGCCTTATTGTAAACCATGCATTGTTCCACATAAGCCATCTTAAATCTTGGAAATCCATATTCATTTTTCTCCTTCTTAATCAAGCTTTCGATTGTCGATGCTCGTTCCTCGCGTTTCTTCTCATTATCCTCAGTCTTAGACCAATACGCGTTTTCATGCTCGATCTCCCGTTTTGCGACGTCTTCCATTTTCTGATGACCTTCCTTGCGTCTGGCGGCGAGCCAAGATTTTCGGGCTTCGCTGGAAAGTTTGGTGTACTCGAGATAGGCCTTATGAACGTCTTCGATCCAATAGAGGTTGGCAGGACGGTTCTTGGGACTACGATCCCAACCCCATTTGTAATAACTGGTGGTGTGAGTCAGTCCGCAGAGAATGTCGTCGGGAACCGAGCCCTGAGATAGTAGGTCGCGTCGGATTTGATCGAGTCTTTGATGCAAAACAAAAGGACGATGGATTAGGCTTCGGTCGCAATACAAATGTGGCGAGGATGCATACATAATCCGGTTGACTTACCTCATGGTTCTTTCTTCCAAACAAGATTTACAGCACCTTGCGAGAAATGCCCAATAAACTCTTCTAACTCTCGGCTTTCCACAAAACTGACATCCGCGTTCAAACAGCAGTTTCACGTACTGCCGTTCGTCCATCTGTTCGGGTGGTGGCATCTGAACCTGGGGCATGAATTGCATCCTCGAATTTTTCCAGATCTCTTGGGTGGTGGTCGAGTTAGTCGAGCAAAGGTATGCGTGAAATTTCTTGCAAACACGAGCGAGAGAAAGGAGGTCGGCGGGTGGTAAGTCGAGGCATATGTTGATGAAAATTTCTGGGGGAATTTTTAGTGCGGGGCATGGTTCGGTCATGATGATCGTCTTTGGATATTTGCTAGGGAATTTGAAGTCGAAGGATGTAAAATAAAAAAAAAATAACGAATCGATCTTCCAAAACGATATATATGAGTTTTTATTGTGATACTTGGATTTCCAAGTTGCACCGCCTGCCTTTATATGCTTTTTTTATTATTAATTTTATTATTATTATTATTTCTATTTCTATGTCTATATATATTTCTATATAGTTTTTTTTTTTTTTTGAAATTAAAAAAATTGTACTGACTCTCCGTAACAAAGAGGAGAATGTCGGCGAGTAAATTTTGGGGTAAATAAGGCCACTCTTTTACGTCCAAATAATGGTTTATTGAAACCATGTTTGAAAAAAATGGTGTATTAGAACAATAGGGCTAATCGATTTCTTTGGTAACTCGTATAATTACAATCTAACATGGTGGGTTTTTATTAGGAATGAAATTCTTTTTATTTTTTTCTAAAAAAAAAAAACCATTTTTATTTTATCTATGCTACTATCGTTCGATCAATCAGTGTCGTGATTTTTCAATAGATCGGCAGAAATCAATCAAAGATACAATAGAAACATTTTCATCAATTGTCACGATCCTAAAAAAAAAAAATTATGTGTGCGAATAAAAAAAAATGAAAGAATACACATATTGTTTTAAATGTCTTGTTTCATTTCTAATCGCGTACAGTGGTTTTCTTGACATCTGGAATGATCTAAAACAATCGAATTCTGAAGATCGTGACAAGTTGACGTGCATCTTCTTTTGCTTATTGTGATGCCAACGCCTTCTCGGTGTTGCGTTTGAATAATTATTATTGCGTATTTGTTTATATTGAAACATTTATTATTATCATTTTTTTTTGTTAAGGTTTTATTTTTGCATCAACATCATACACACGAGTCGACGAAATATGGGTTCACCCTTTGGGACCAGATTTTTTGTTCACAACCATGCATCATCAAACTTTACGAGAAGTCGTTTCAAACATCTCGAAGTTTTCTCCTTTGTGCTAAACAATCACATGGAGTAAATGTATAACGCAGGTCGAACTTGATAATATCATGCAAGTGTCTAAAATTCTACCTATTTATTTTTTCGTGGCATTCAAACGTACATATGATGATGTAATCATGCGACCAACAACAAATCTATTCGTTCTCTGAATCGTTACGAAAATAGTTAAAATCACATTATTTGGCATCTATAGAGTTCGTTTAGTAGAAGTTGATACATAATGTCTTATTCCGGAGTTGCCTTGAATGCACGATTACATTCGGTGAACACACGGAACATGTGTCTATGTAAAAATGTTGGTGATGGCATATTCCGTAGACTGTTTCATGGACATAAAAACAAACAATTAATTTCGGAAGTTAAAATAATTCAATTCAGGAAATTTCATGCACAATTTATCTTCAATAACTAACTTATGATTGGCATTTACCATCCGTAACGTGAGTCGACATAGCATTTATAAAACTATAAATTTACTGCATTATCAAATCTCATCCAATCCTAAATTTCGAAACCATTGTTTGTTTACTATTCGACAACAACTGCGCGGAACAAAGTACCAGCGTGATGCATTGCGTCATTAATGAAAAAATTTAATGTCACAGGTTGTACGTACCTTGCGTGTATGTTATTTGAAATTATTGTTGTTTCCTTATATGTCACCGCGGATACGTTTTTCCTGTAATTTGGAATTGAACAGAACACGAGAGTTTTACTGGACTCTTGCAACACCTTCCTGTAGAAGCCAACAGATTTTGAAACATAAATTACCTGCGCGGTTTCTATTCAAATCTTATTTCCAGTTATACCAAACGCCTGCAGCTGAGCTTATTCATTTATGGTAGACTTCACACCTCTAGAATAATGCATAGACTTCGCATCTGATCAATGGTTCGAATAACGAAATGATTGCATTGGCCGAATTTCTTATCAAATAAATAATTACCATTCACCCCATAATGACCGACAATTTCATTTTTTTGTACTACATGAATAAATATGTGATACGATCTGTATCAGTTATTATCGTGCTTGCTTGTATAACGAATTTTCATTGAGAATTTCGATTTCTAGAAAAATAAACAAAATAATATGTTGCCTACTACTGTATATTAAAAACAAATGAGATCTTTGTCTCTTAATTAAAAATTTATCGTATGATTCTTGTTATTCTATTATTACTTCATCAATGAGAAAGAATGGTAATTCTTTTCAAATTTTTTTTATAATATTAATATATCAAATAAACAATAAAATTATTTATTTATTTATTTTTAAAAGTTATAGCAGCCTTCTATATATTTATTTATTATTATGTTTATTCTAATCAGACTATATGTCATAGTAGTTTATTAATTTTTTAAAAAAATACAATATTACTATATTACTATAAATAAAAATAATATATTATGGCTAAACTGATACCAGTTCAATACTTTAATTTATTATAAATTTATATGAGTAGGTTATAATCCATATATTAAATTTACTATAAATTAATATCATTTTGATACTAGTTAGATACCAGTTTGATACTTTTCAAAGTTCTAATAATAGTATTTCAATATCAAGTTAATGTTAAATTTACTATAAGTTTAATATAATAAATTATAATTTATAATATTATTCTGATATTATTTTAATATTGATTTAAAACCCTATATCTATTAACAAGTTTTATAATACTAGTTGAAATTGATTTATTCAGCATAATGCCACTTGTTAATCATTCATCAAAAAGTATATAATTTAACTAATTAATCAAATTTATATAACTTTTATCTTTGACTATAAAGTAACATATAATTTATTTAGCATATAAATAGTACACTTTTTTTAAATCTTATTTTAAAGAAGTTAATATTTTAATAATAAAATGGATAATTTATTTTTTGCATCAAATATATATATATATATATATTGACTTTGCTGAATTATATTACTTTGATGAATTATATTACTTTGCCAAATTATATTATCTTGTCAAATATATATTTTTTTGCTAAATTATATTATCTTGCTGAATTATATATGTTTTAATGAAATTTTATATATTGTATTTGTAATTTAAAGGAATAACAATTAAATATTCACAAGAATCTTGTTGTTTTGAAATTTTATATTTAAATGAAATAAATTGAATAAAAATATTATAAATAGAAATTATATATTTGCATCTAATCAGATAAAATTTAATACTTCATATTTCAATATTTATATTATTTTCAGATCCAAAATAGAATCTGATATTTATCAAATTAACAGGTTTAAACTATTAAATAAAAGTTAAATTATATTGATCACATTATTTGATAAATTGTCCAAATAAATGAAGAAAAATTAAACATATCTTAAATATAAATCAATATTTTCATCATAATTCACAAATTGGGCTAAAACAAATAAATCTTTTATATTTGTAATGATATAATGGAATTAAAATTTTGCTTCCAATTTGACATTTTTTCTATTGATTGGCTCTATTTTAAACAATTATTGAATTATTATTAATATCTTCAATGAATAGCCTTCGAAAGTTTATAGTTTCATAAGAAGCTTTATAATATTCAATCAATAAATTCAAGATTTTAAAAAATACAATTAAATTTAATTTTTCAAGATACAATAGTTTGTCAAAAAATTGTTTAGATCCATTGATAAATATTTCTTAAATATTATATATATTATTTAAGAAACAACATAGTTTGTTTACCAAAAATTAATCCAATTCTAAAATTGATCTGATATTTGATTGATTATTTAAGATTTTGAGTCCTATATTATTATAATAAAATATAATTAGATTAATAATTTGGCAGTTATTTATTAATTTTCATATTAATTTGGGCTCAATATTTCAATAGCTATTAAGCAATGATTCTAAATTTAAAATTTGTTAAAATATTATTTTACAAATATTAATTATAAAAAAATCTATTTAACAAATCATTTATTTATTCAAATAAAAACAGTAAAAAGTATATAATAGTTTATAATAATATATGCATTTATACAGATATTGTAACAATTTTTCCACTTTTACTGCGCCACATGCCGTGTGACCAGAAATCCTGGGACATCCTGGAATACCCCGGAATACTGTGGAACATCCCGGAACTTCTTGGAACCTTGTGGAACACCCTGGAACCTCTTGGAATATCATGGAACTTTCCGGAATATTATTAATCATTTATTATTAATTATTGTGTTTATTATCTTTATACTTATTT
>CAJVPV010000652.1:0-20074 GCA_910591835.1 Acaulospora morrowiae | reverse complement strand
TTAATATAAAAGTTTTTGAAAATTTATTGCACTATTAGAATATGGAGGGTGCATTTAACATTATTGACCCAACTTGGGACTATAAAAAAGAGTGCATTTAGAGAAGGTGTGTATTTAGAGAGGGTGCATTTAGAGAGGGTTCTCTGTATTGCTTTTTCTAAAGAACTTCAATAATCTTATTAATCAGAATCATCTTACAAAAAAGTTAACTTCAAGATTTGCCAGATTCTATATTACTAACATCACCACAAGCGCTTTCAAGAATTTCTTCTCTCTTCTGGAGAAAAAACAAAAAACCCCATACTGCTTTCTTCTAAAAATAATCTACTATTTATCAATTTTCTTGTTCCTTAAAAAAAGAATGACAATCAAATAATCACAATACAAACACATGCAAGCATCTCGTCTATCACTCCAGCCCCTCTCCAATATGGCAATACCATAGAAATTAGTGAAACACATGATGAACCAATGAAACTTTCTGATCTGGATTCCACTCTAGCAAACCTCTCACAATTAAATATCTTCAATTACCAATTAATAATCAACTTACCTGACAACTCCATAACTATTTCCAACTTAATGAATATCAGCAAAATAAAACCAACAAACCAATTACAATATATCAATTTTGAAGACATCGTAGATCTTGATTAACTTTCCAAATCCACCAATAACAACAATTAATCACCTCAATTAAATACATGGTTATTCTCTTTTGACCACCAAATTTAGAAAGCATTACAACAAATCCAAGACAACAAGCAATATGACATCCTTTGTGAGAAGATAGAATCTCTAGCTAACCAACCTCTATCAGTATCAAATTATATAACCACAGTTATCCAAATTATTACAAAAATCAGAGAACTATCCAAATATCCTTCATACCTTCTTCAACTTATATTCAACATACCCAACTTCAAGGACTATACTTTCTTCAGCTCCTTTACTTTCAAAACAAAAATTAAACTAGCTTATTGAAAGGAATTCAATGAAATTGAAAAGAAATTCCAAGAAAAATACAAAAAAGAATGCAATTTCAACTTTATCAACTTTGAAACCAAAAAGAAATCCGAGTGATTGTCTGTACCACCTTATCAATCATCTATCTCAGAATCATCGATATTAACAACATACTTTTTTACAAATTAACCAGCCTTCTTATATATCTTATCAACTACTTCATTCGTAAACTACTGTCTTTCATCAATTATACCACTCTCAAAGATAAATTCAAGAAATCAGAAAACAAATTATTTCCAGAACTTCCATTCTCACCAAATAAAATTCCAGCTAACATAAAAATTAAACTTCTATGCAACCTACTAATGCAAAACAAATCCCAACTCATTCTCACTCTACGTATACTAAGATCTCATTACAAATTCCAAAAACTCCTAAACAGTTTCTTTAAAATCAACCCTCCACTACCTGAAAATCCTGCTGGCCTCCTACTAAAATACAAAGAAATTTTTTCAATTAAAACATACAGTGACCTATCTAGGCTCTCTGATCTAAAGGGTTATCTCTGTGAAAATTATCAAGTCCCTTTCAATCTCTCCAGCTCTTATTTCGAATTACCATCACCAAAAAAACCACTTCCATTAACCTACCACTTGTTGGAACCCAAATATCAAAACTTCTATCCCTTCAACTCTAGAGACAGTTCAATAACCATACAAAAACTAATTACACTTCTTCGCAAAATCTACTACTTCAAACCACTACCAAATAATTTCTTCTATATCAGCAAAGGCTACCATCATCACTTGACAAAATTCTTGATCTTGAAATAAATATCCCTCTGCCAGTAACAAATCCAGCTGACATTCCATACCTTCTTAACAGTCTCTCAAAAAAATTTAGCTTCCAAACCCTCCTATTAAAAGAGTGAATTGACATCACAATTCAAAATATAAACTTAAACTCCAAACACTTCCAACCAAATCTCTACTTTTAGAGGACTTTAACATTGTTAATGAAAAAGCCAATACTAACTTCCCAATAACAAACAGAAAACTTCTCAAAAAAAACATAATCAAAATATATCAACATTATCAATTCTCCAAAATTCCAGACAACCGGATCCAAATCTAATGAAAACCTCCTATTCCAAGCCCCTCTGAACTAAAAGATTATTTAATCCAAAACAAAATTGAAATGGATATTTCCTTAGTCAACAATGCTAATTTCATCTCAAAAATTCGCAAACTTAGAGAATACTTTGTCTTTCAAAGGCTTCCCAATGAATACATCATTTAAATTGAACTTCCTGAACCATTTACAAAATTCTTTAATTTCTTTAAACAATAATTAATACAAACAAACTATTAAAAAATTTTTCAATTAAAAAAGATCTTTCAAAAATCACATCCAACAAACCTTTTACCAACACAAAACAATAATCACTGGAAATTGACTTCCTTAACACAAGAGATCTTAATGATCACACAAAACTCAATTGCTTTTCCAATATATAAAAAACAACAATTATGATATTTTTGACATCTCCGAAACAAAACTCCAAACTACCAAAAAATTTTACATATCATCAAAAACTTCATTATATACTTAAGTAATCTTGAGCAAAGTCAAGCAGAAATTTTGATAATACTTAACAAAAACCTCTCCAATCATCTCTACAAAATTATTGAACTTCAAGGATATATTATCTCAATCTTTCTTCAATTCAAACCCAAAATAAAAATTTGTATTACACAAGTCTATCTTTCTCATGATTTAAATACAAGGAAAAAACCACCTTTTATCTCCAAATACTGATTAATAATAACTCCTCAAAAAACATTTCATACATCATCATAGGTGACTTCAATTCTATACCCAATCCAATTGATAGAACTCAAAAAACTGAACCAAAACACAAATCACCTATCTACTAAAAACTTAACAAAAACTATGTTAATATATTATACTTTTTCTTTACTTACAAAACCATATACACATTTTCAAAACTCACTGATCAAAGTCGCATTGATCAAATTTGGATATCAAATGACATCACCACTCAATTCACCAAAACACAAACAATAAATACTGAACCAGAATTTTGCAGTAACCACAAAATCATCACATTAACACTTTCAAACTTTCTAATCTCCAAACTTCCTAAAAAAATATCTGCTACCTATTACAACTTTAACAAAATAACTCCTAAAACTTGAGAAACTATTAATACAACTATTGCCAATATTCTATCCTCCTTTCCTGAAAAATCCAACATCGAGGAAACTTGGAAATTCTTCAATTCAAATATTATTAAAACCTTTAACAAATTAGTTCCAAAAACAAAAATCCGTAAAAATATACCACAAATTTTTAGTGAAAATGACACAATACTTTACAAAAAACTTTAAACAATTAAATTCACATCTATAACCTTTCAGCACAAACACCTCTTCCAATTAATCACATAATATTAAAAGATTTTAAAAATCTCAAACTCCCTTACTCAAACAAAAGCGATCAAATTACCTTACTCAAAAAACTTTTTAAAATAACTTTCAAAACACTCAAAACTGAAAACAATTTACAAAAGGAAGAAACAATCAGTAAAATTATTAATCAATAAATAACAAATCTTCAAGAAAATCTCAAAATTATGATCAAACAAACCCTCAATCATAAAAATCTACATGCTTCCTTTACAAAAATTATTGACCCAATCAATAAAGAAGTCATAACAGATCCTACCCAAATCTGTTAAACAATTACAGATCATTACAAAAAAGTCTTTCGCAAACGAATAATTGACAATGAAATTTTTTCCAAATGGGAAAAACATTATACTTCACTTAATAATATTAACTCCTTGATCTATAACACACTAATGAGTTCTATTACTGAATATGAAATTACAGAAACAATCAACTCATTTTCTAACAACAAAGCACCTGGCCTCTCTAAAATCACATATTTCTTTATAAAACAAATCCAAAAAACTCTTCTTTTCTATCTTCATACAATCTTCAATCAAATACTCTCTTCCTGAGAAATCCCGACTAACTGAAAAAACTACCACATATTTTCCATCAGCAAAAAACTTTAATGGAAATACAATATTCTAGAAATGAGACCTATCACACTAGTTAGGAAAATTCTGACCAAAATACTAACCAAAAGACTCAGTCTTATCCTAACAAAACATAATATACTTCAAAAATCCAACTTTGCATGCCTTTCCAACCAAAGCATCTTTGAACCAATATAAATTCTTAACTTTATCTATAACTCCAAAAAACTCATTCAAGAGGAATTATGGATCCTATCACTTGACATTAGCACAGCTTTTGACTCAGTAAACCTGGACATGCTAAAAAAATCAATGAAAAGAATACATATACCAAAAACCTTTATTTTACTAACCAGCAACTCCTTACAAACTGCTCATGCCAAATAATAACAGACCTCAGCCTCACTTAACAAATTATAATTTCTGATAGTATCGATCAAAGGGAAACATTATTACTTCTCTGGTGAATCATCTTCTACGACCCATTGATCTCAACTTTCACACAACAGCCATCAAACCTAAAGCACAACACCATAGCATGCATGAATGATCTCAATCTCCTGGCAATCTCAAAATATGAAATTCAAAACAACCTAAACATTGCAACAGAATTCTTCCAACTTAATGACATCAAAACTAATCCAATGAAAACCAAACTACTAGTTATGAATAGCAAAGTCTCCAACAAAAAAATCTTTCAAGGAACAACATCAATTCTTTCATCACTCAAAAAAGAACTAATAAGAATATTGGATATTTGGCTTTCTGAACATAGTATTCTCACACCTAACTATAACAAAATTCTCAAAGAAATAGAAACAATCTTTCAATTACTCAAATCTAAATACACAACAGGCCAAATGGCATTATATATTTACAACAAAGTTCTTTTTTCACGCATAGAATATAAACTTAAAACAACCTTCCTCATCTCAAACATGCTCAAAAATCTTCAAAAAAAAATCAACTCAACAATCAAACACAAATTTAACATTGAAAAAACTCTCCATCAATCCTGATATTACAACACTCATATTTTCAACATCAAACCAATATCTGACCTGCAATCAGAAGTTTTAATCTTCAACTTACAATATTTCCTCTCCAACCCTATGACTAAACATAGCAAGGAAGGGGAAATCCTTGCCATACAAATACAAAACTGTCAACCCCATTGCATTTTTCAAAATTAACAAATACTCAAACATAACATTACAATCTACACAATACAACTCGCCAAAAAATATAACATCTCATTCTGTATAAAAACTAACTGTCTTTATAAACTTCTAGGAGAAAACATATCTATCTATCAACTCCTCTTACATTATTCAAACTGGCCAATATTTGCAAAACAACTTTCCAAAAAACACATTTATTATATCGAACAACTACTGCAATACAACAATAACAATCTCACAAACTGGCATCACATTTCAGCCAAACTGGGATTCAACACTCATGGAAAAATACCACTCTGGTATAAACTACTTTTACAATAAAACTTTCAACAAATTGGTCCAACTTCAATCAAACCAAATAAAAAAAGAAAATGGCTAGCATCTCTTATCAATAATGAAATAATCATAGAAAAAAAACAAAAAACAAATATAACCAACATTCTCATTAACTACTGGACCTATAACAACTTTGATCCCAACAGATTTATAATACTCTCCAAATGCCAAGACTGTTCACAAAACATTCAAACGAGTATCCACGACTGCCAACTTATAGTTCCTATAAACTCACACAATCTCTTCACTAAATTACAACTAGATAATACAATTAAAACAAAAGCAATACAAAATGATCTTTTTTAAACACTGTCTATAAAACCACCTCTTAACAATTCACAAATACTGATTTATCCAAACCTATATGAATCATTAATTCAAAAACATATCTCACCAATATCACAATCCACTATCAACTTACTTCTACAAAATAATAATATTTCTCTTGAAATTTTACGAATATACAAATACCAAACTGGCACCACATCAGTAACTCGGAACTTTATTTAACATCACAAATTATATACAATCAATATTAAATTCAACCCCTATCTATCATTTCTCCATATAATAATTATAATCTTCCTATCTAACAAATCAAAAGAATATCATTTTTTCACTAAACATCCAAAATTAAATCACAAAACCTTTTCTTCACCACCTATCAACCATAGGAAAAAATGTAAAATCCTATACTTCACTACTATCTCAAATATTCATAACATAATTCAAACTCTTCAAATCTCTTACACTTTTTTTAAATCCATATTCACAATACAAAAAATACAATCAACCAACTCTCAACTACAGTACCACAAATTAATATAATTGACTCTTCACCAATACACTTTATACTCATCAACACAAACAAAAATCTCATCCCACCAACAAGGCAATACATCAAACAAATAAACAAAACTGTCCATTCCACAGAAATAATCTACTCCTATCATGCTCAAACAACATTCAAATCAGATCTTTCACTCCTAACTAATGCTCTAACTTTCCTCAAAAATACATCAATACCAACAAATCAACATCAATCCAAAATCTACAACTTCTGTCTTAAAATTCTTTCCAACATACTCCCAACTAAATCTCATCTTCACACTATATTACCACATATCTACACAAATGATACATGCCCATGCTGTAACTCCTTTCCAGAAACTATACACCATATCTAGCTTTGCAAACACAATATAAACACAATTAAAAAAATATTATTTGACACTCAAACACTAATTATAAAAAAATTCAAAAACAATAAAAACTGTAATCTTCACTTAGTCCAAAAAACAATCAATACCACTATCCAATTAATCAACTTCACAACAGGTACATTACAATTCAAAAATCTTTTAACAATCTTCAACTAACATGACATAATCTCAAAATCTTCAATAAAATACAAAATGAAACACTTGAACTTATCTACCAATAAATCTGAATCTCAAGAAACAAAAACATGATTGCAGAGAAAAACTTCCTTGACATATCTCAAAACACTAAATACTGAGAATCAACAACAACAAAAAACTAAACAAAAACCCAACTACTTACAAAAAAACATAAACAAACAATACATCAAACAATGACAAACAAATATATCAATACAAACTAATTGATATTACACTTAAACTTTTCTTTAAGACTTTATATATGCCTCTACAGAATAGAATAAATTATTAGAGAGGCATTAGCTTTCCAAGATTAAATAGTTCCTCTTCTTTTCCCTGCTCAAAGGTTTTTTCTAGAAATATAACTAATCAGATAGTAGGCTGATATGTATAGTAATGTATCTTACATCTTAATATTAATCATGTAACAATTCATTTTACTATATTAATAAAGATCGTGAGAAATGCCTCACTTAATATTAAAAAAAATTTTATAAATCTGAAGATAGTGAATTATTTAAACTGATTTACATTTGTTGATATCAAAAAAGAGAGTAAATTATAGAAATGTCAAAAAATTAAAATTACTTGAACAATATTGTTGTATACCAATAGATAATATAGATAAAAGTATATATATAGTTGCAAGATTTGATAAAACAAATAAATATTTAGTAAATAATTATATATTTTAATTTCAATCTATAGAATCAAACAATATTAATAATGTTGAAATTAAATAAATTGTTTTCCAACAATAGATAGCATTTATTGTTATAAATTGAAACTTATTAATCTAATAAAATATAATTTATATCAATATTGTTATAAATTGATTATAAACAATTTTTTTTGATAAAAATTGATAGGAAATAATACTATCAATATACAGTATATTAATTAATCATAATTAATTACTAGCAATTATAGATTGATTATTGATAAATAACTCACTAAAAATTTTTCCAATGATGATATTCAATTTTTAATCAAAAACTTAAGGGCAGACTATCAATTCTTCTTTCCATTAGGACTATATTAAATTGATTTACAAATATTGCAAAATAGCAAGTCCAAACTTTTACAAAGTTAAACTATATCTACTCAAATCAATATTAAATAACCATTATACAATGACTTTAAGATAAAAATAAAAATTCGATATAATTATGAATTTTAAAGAGTTTGGAAAATTAGCTCATCAATATACAAGTTAACCTAATAGAAAATTCTTAGGAAAATCAATATATCCTAAAGAACAATGGCTTAATGACTTTCAAATTTTTTTAACTGAAAATAAATCTCTAGAGAAACAGATCTTATTATATTAAAAAGATATAATTTAGATAAAGAAATTATAAAAGCAGGTTTATGTTAAAATATTAATAGAATATAAAATAATATTTTAAAAATTAATAGATTTTGTAATATGCAGTAAATAGAATTTTTTTTGCAGTTTTAGAAAATGATTTTTTTTATACAATTTGATAACAATAATTTTTATATTTGAAAAATTAATGACAATTGGCTTACAGTAGTTTACAGAACTATGGTCACGAGTGCCCTTTAAACCAGTTATGATTTATAAAATGTACAAGGTTGACTCCCATTCTATCTTAATTAGAAATCAATCTTTATAACCACAAGACTAATTTATCAAAGAAATTGAATTTTATAGAACAATAAAGTATCAGATTGTTGAATTTAAAAAACAAATATAATAAAAATAAAATAGCAAAGAAAAGATAGATAGTGCAGGTAGATTAAAAATAAAGGAAGAAGCATCCAATATTTTAAATAAATTAATTTGATATAAATTCAAAAAATATCAAACTATTTAAAAAAACTTTTAAGTAAAAATTTACTTGTCAATCCTATATTTTTTAAAAAGAAATATAAATTTACTTTTTTACAAATAGTATATAATAAATTTATTTACCTTGAGAATTAATTTTTCGGTCGTTATTAAGACTTTGCTTTTGAGAAGTCTCGTTTATTCCAATCTCGGAATTTTTGGGCTGTGGGAGATTTTTAAAATCTAGAAGTTTGCTTGTACGAAGAAGTTGACTTGTGTGAGTTTGTTCACTAGTACGACCAAGTGATTGACGTGTCTGATTCACTTCACTTGCATTAATTTGCTTAGCAAGCTCAGAATCTGGGTGAAAACGTTTCCATGCATTTAAAATTCCGCACAAGTCTTCCGCGGATGGTCGGCTTGCTGGATTAGCATCCCAACATTTTCCTAACAACTCAGCTATTAAAGGGGGAGATCTTTACTATCTGATCGCGTCCCGTTACAGATTTCAATTGCAAGGGTTTTGCTTTCCTCCTCATTTTCACAATTGACATCGCTAAAAGGAGAAACACCAGAAAATACTTCGCACATAACCATTCCGAATGAATAAATGTCTGCAGCCTTTGTATGTATCTTAGAATGAAGAACCTCGGGGGCTACATAAGGAAGAACTCCGTATAATTCGATATCTTTCGTCTTATAATTAGCTGGTTTACATAAACCTAAGTCTGTTATGTAAACCTCATCATTCTTATTAGAAAAAAGAATGTTTCCAGGGTGAAAATCCCGATGAACTAATCTGGATTTGTGAATTTTGTATAGTCCAAGTGCAGCATAATGTAAACGTTTGAACTTCTCTTTCCACGATATCTCGTAAATCACCTTAGTATGTTCAATAAATTTCATAACGATCATAAAGTTTAATTTATTGTCTTTGGTGATTCCATAGCATCTGGTAATTTGTGATCTACCATCGTTTAATTTATGAAGGTTTTTTACCTATATTTAAAGTTAAATTATCAACAAAGTAATTATACAAGTTTTTAAATGATCCATCACTAAATATTTTATCTTATTGCGCAATACAAAAGGGATTAATTAATAATATAATTATTACCTCCTCCAAATATTCTTTAGATATCTCTTGAGAATTTTTTAAACATTTTAGTGCTACCTTTATTTCCCCGAATCTTTTCCATCGATCATATTTGCTCCAATATAAGATGGGTCCTTCCTTCCAATTAGCCGAATAAACTTGCGCAAAACCACCTTCCCCAATTTTTTTGATATTTTTGGATTTTTCGTATGGAATCCATTCAAGTGTCTTGAATCTGCTTGTTGCTTTTAATTGCGCTTTTCGTATAAAATTATTAACATCTTTATTTCCGCTTGTCCATTTATCAAATTCTTTTTTAAAACGGAATGAGTTGCAAGAATGACACCAGAAACGAGGGGCTTTTTTTTTTACATCGACTGCATTTATCTAAGCAATTGAATTATATCATCACTCAAAATACTACCTTTTAACATAACAAATGTCAATGGAAATTTGATTATCTCCTAAAAGTTAATACCATAACTCATTAATTAAACCACCACTTATGATATGAATTTACTCAACAAATATTAAGGAAATTATGCTTACCGTCTGTAATTGTAGTTAAAGTAAAGAATATAACACAGATTTATTAAAACCCCTACGACATGAATTTACTCGAAAGTTATTAATAAAAGTATGCTTACAGTCTGTAATCGTAGTTAAAGTAAAGAATGTAACTAATATCAATTAAATCATTTATGAAGTGAATTTACTTAACAAATATTAATAAAAACATGCTTACCGTCTGTAATCGTAGTTAAAGTAAAGAATATAACTTATACAGTATATCAATCAAACCACCTATAATATGAATTCACTCAACAATATTAATGAAAATACACTTACCGTCTGTGTTCGTAGATAAAGAGTATAGCTCAGATCAATTAAGCTCCATACAAAAATGAATTTACTCAACAAATATTATGCTTACCGACTGTAATCGTAGTTAAAGAATATAACTCAGATCAATAAGCTACCTATAGTATGAATTTGCTCAGCAAATAATAAAATATGCTTACGGTCTGTAATTACAGTTAAAATAAAGAATATAGCCTAGATCAATTAAACCACATATGACATGAATTTACTCATTAAATAATGATTATACACTTACCCCCTAAAAGTAAATAATATAACTCAGATTAATCAAGCCACCTATGATATGAATTTACTCAACAAATATTAGTGAAAATATGCTTACCAACTGAAGGTAAAGAATATAACTCGGATCAATTAAATTCCCTATAATATAAATTTACTCATCAAATATTAATAAAAATATACTTACTGACTGTGATCGTAGTTAAAGTAAAGAATATAGCTCATTAATTAAACCACCTATGACATAAACTTACTCAATAATATTAATGAAAATTTGCTTACAGTCTGTAATCGCAATTAAAGTAAAGATTTAATCCATATCAATTAAACCATATATTACTTAAATTTACTCATTACCGTCTGTAATCGTAGTTAAATAATATAATTTAAATTAATTAAACCATATAATTTACGCAACAAACTTAATGAAAATATGCTTACAGTCTGTAGTAGTAGTCAAAGTAAATAATATAACCCAGGTCAATTAAACCAACTATAATATGAATTCACTCAACAAATAATAATGAAAATATGCTTACCGACTAAAGATAAGAATATAACTCAGATAATTAAACCCTCTAATATCAATTTACTCACCAAATATTAATGCTTACCGACTGTAATCCTAGTTAAAGTAAAGAATATAACTCAGATAAATTAAAAACTCCTATGACATGAATTCACTCAAATATTAATGAAAATATGCTTACAGTCTGTAATCATAGTTAAAGTAAAGAATATAATTCGGATAATAAAAGCACTTATTATATGACTTTGCTCAAAATAATGATGAAAAAATGTTTACCGTCTGTAATCGTAGTTAAAGTAAAGAATATAACCCAGATCAATTAAACCACTTATGAATTTACTCAACAAATATTGATTAAAATATGCTTACAGTCTGTAATCGTAGATAAAGAACACAACCCAGATCAGTTAAAGCGTCTACGATATATATTTACCCAACAAATATTAATGAAATATATTTACCGTCTGTAATCGTAGTTAAAATCAAACCCCCTATTATATAAATTTTCTCAACAAATATTAATGAAAATATGCTTACCGTCTGTTATCGTAGTTAAAGAATATAACTCGGATCAATTAAACCACATATATTTAAATTTACTCAAACATTAATGAAAACATGCTTACCGACTGTAATTGTAGTTAAAGTAACGAATATAACTAAACTACATATAATATAAATTTACTCCACAAATAATGAAAATATACATACACGCTAAAAGAAAAGGAATATAACCCAGATTAATTAAACGACCTTTAATGAAATTTACTCATCAATATTTATGAAAATATGCTTAACATCTGTAATAATAGTTAAATAATGTAATTCAGATCAACTAAACAGGAATTTACTTAGTAAATATTGATTAAAATAAGCTTACTGGCTACAATCGTAGTTAAAGTAAAGAATATAATTCAGATCAATTAAATAACCTATGATATAGATTTACCTAACAAATATTAATAAAAATATGCATACAGTCTGTAATCGTAGTTGATTTAAATAATATAACTCTGATCAATTAAAACACATTGATATTAATTACTCAATAAATATTAATGAAAACATGCTTACTCCCTAAAAGTAAATAATATAACTATGATCAATCAAACCATATTTAATACGTATTCAACAAAATATTAATGAAAATTAGCTTACCCGCTAAAAGTAAAAAATATAACTCAGATCAATTAACCATATATAATATGCATTTACAATAAATATTAATGAAAATACGCTTACCTCCTAAAAGTAAAGAATATAACCCAGATAAATCAAATCACATATTATATGAATTTTCTCAACAAATATTAATGCAAATAGCTTACCCCCTAAAGTAGAGAATATGACTTAGATCAATAAAACCACTTTTGATATAAATTTACTCCACAAATATTACTTACACGCTATAGTAACGAATATAGCTCAGATCAATTAAAACACTTTTAATATGAATTTAATCGACTAATATTAATAAAATATGCCTACCCTCTAAAAAGTAAAAATATTTCTTAGATCAATTAAACCGTCTACTATATGAATTTACTCAATAAACTTTAATGAAAATATGCATACCCCCTAAAAGTAAGTAATATATTGCAACACATATCAATTAAATCATCAGAATGTAAATTTACAAATAATAAGAATATACTTACCGTCTATAATAATAGTTAAAGGAATATAATTCGGATCAATTAATTATCGTATTTTATGAGTTTACTTAAATATTAATGAAAATATGCTTACGGTCTGTAATTGTGTGAAATAAAGAATATAACTTGGATCAATTAAATTATATATTACATGAATTTACTCAACAAATATTGATAAAAATATGCTTACACACTAAAAGTATAGAATATAACTCAAATAAATTAAACAACTTATAATATAATTTTATTCAACAAAATATCAATAAAATTATGCTTACATACTAAAAGGTATTAATAAATATCAGATCAATTAAACCACTAATTATAAAAATTTACTCAATAAATATTAATGGTGATATGATTGCCCCCTAAAAGTAAAGAATATAACTCGGATTAATTAAACCACTTATGACATAAATTTACAAAATATATTAATGAAAACATGCTTACCGACTGTAATAGTAGTTAAATAATATAACTCAGATCAAATAAACCACATATTAAAAAAGTACTTGGATCAATTAAATCATATATGATATAAATTTACAGAAAATATTAATGAAAATATGCTTACCGTCTGTAGTCGTAGTTAAAGTAAAGAATATAACTTAGATCAATTAAATCACCTACTATATGAATTTACTTAACAATATTTATTAAATATGCTTACCGACTGTAATCATAGTTAAAGTGAATAACTCAAATTCATTAAATCACTTATGAAATAAATTTACTCTACAAATATTAATCAAAACATTCTTACAAGCTAAAAGAAAGAATATAACTCAGATAAATTAAACCTCCTACGATTTAATATATGTCAATAAAAATATGCATACCCTCTAAAGTAAAAAATATGACCCGATCAATTAAACTCCCTATAATATGAATTTACCCAACAGACATTAGTAGAAATACACTTACCCCCTAAAAGTAAAGAATATAACTCAGATCAATTAAACCACCTAGGGTATGAATCTACTCAACAATTATTAATAAAATTATGCTTACCAACTGAAGATAAGAATATAACTCAGATAAATCAAAACACCTTTGATGTAAATTTACTTAATAAATATTAATGAAATTATGCTTACAGTCTGTAATCGCAATTAAAGTAAAGAGTATAACCCAAATCAATAAAGCACTCTATAAGATGAATTTACTTAACAAATATTAATAAAAATATGCTTACAGTCTGCAATCGTAGGTAAAGTAAAGAGTATAGCATAAATCAATTAAACCACTTTTGATATAAATTTACTCAAATATTAATGAAAACATGCTTACGGCCTGTAATAGTAGTTAAAATAAAAAATCTAACCCAGATCAGTAAAATTACTATGTTGGGAATTACTCGACAAATATCAATGAAAACAAGCTTACCGACTGTAATAGTTAAAATAAATAATATAAACCAGATCAATCAAACCATGAGTTTACTCGTCAAATATTAATGAAAATATGCTTACCCGCTAAAGGAATGAATATAACTCAGATCAATAATTAAATGAATTTGTTCAACAAATATTAATGAAAATATGCTTACCCCCTAAAAGTAAAGATTAACTCAGATCAATTAAACCACTTTTAATATCAATTTACTCAACAAATATTAATGAAAGTTTGCTCACAATCTAAATGCGTATAACTAAAATTAATTAAACTATCTATGGTATGAATTTGCTAAATAAATATGAAAGAAATATGCTCACCCCCTAAAAGTAAAAAATATAACTCAGATCAATTAACCATATACTGTATATGCATTTACAACAAATATTGATGAAAATATGCTTACACGCTAAAAGTAAAAAATATAACCCAGATCGATTAAACCTCTTTAATATAAATTACTCAACAAAATATTACTGAAAATGTGCTTACTCGCTAAAAGTAATGAATTTAACTCAGATCAATTAAAACACTTTTAATATGAATTTACTCAAAAAATATTAATGAAAATATGCTTCCGGTCTGTAATGTAGTTAAAGTAAGAATATAACTCGATCAATTAAATCATCTATTATATGAATTTACTTGACAAAAATATGCTTACTGACTGAAATCGTAGTTAAAGTAAAGAATATAACTCTGATAAATAAACCACATATTATATGAATTTTCACGGAATTAATCAACTGATTAGTAAATATTACCTAATGAAGCCTTAATCATTCTATCATTAAATAACATTATCAACAAAAGTTAAAAAATACAATAAAAGCAATAGCGATACGAATACACGTTACTGTATGTCTTATGCCTTATGCAATATATTGCATGTTACACTGATAAAGTAATACAAAGTCAGACCCATAATAAAATGCTGTACCATATACAGTATAACCAATTTAATCACACAACATTCGAGATTTTTAGTAAATGGAGTAGGTTTTATTTAGATGTTTAGTGAATGATACCTTTACTATTTAATAATACATAAGTGTCAAGATAATATTATAAAAAAATAATCAATATTGTACCCTCTACTAGTGTTACCGTGATTCACGACACACATTAACCTCGTCAAAGTGCATCAAAAATCGATTACTCTTATTGTACTAAAATAATACCATAATATACACCTTAAAAGGAATGTTATTATATAGTATCGAATCGACGAGCTAAACGCATAGCCAATTAAGAATTAGATTTGCTAATATATCACTCCTCTACCGAGAAAAAAATCGCGATAGTAAGTCAACCTTTTAAACATTAATAGTGTTTTGTATCTGTATTGATAAATTGTAAATCAGATTATTTATAACCTATTAATTCTTAAATGGTAGAACCTGATAGCAGTTAAATTAATTAAAAAAGCAATTCAAGTCTTATAATCTTTGATATTACAATGCCCAAATTCCATCTGACAATAGCACACTTTCACAATAAGCTTTTCACCAACAGTTCATTCCTAAAATTTTTCAGAAAAATCAGATCTGTGAAAAAATTAACAAGGCAAATCAACTTGTACTGGACAAATTAAAAAAGGAAAGAGGAATCAACTACAATAGATTTTGGTAATAAAAATCCAGAAATGTTCTAAAAAGAGTTCTTGAAGACATGAAGTTATCAAATAATCTCTTAATTCTTTTCGATAGTAATTAGTTCGATAAAAATCTAGACTAATATATATTATTACTAATTATTTTACCAAAATCATTTAAATAAATGTGAATAGACAATTAGAGTTTTTAACAGTACCATTTTGATACCAAGTTGATATCGAAATTATTATGAGTTTAATATAGGAAGTCACAATATACAGTATATACTAAATTTATTATAAGTCTATACCATTTTAGTATCAGTTCAGAATTCTATAGACAAGTATACTTCTATAAAATTAATTACTAATTAGCTATTTGAAAAAAAATCGTTAGTAAAATTACAATGACAGAAATTAATGATACACTATATGATCTTTTTAAATAAAAAGCTTCTGGACTTATATTTATACTATATAAGGCCTGAACTAAACCTTATTGTCATTACAAATCAGAAATCAAAGTACTATTTAATAAGATATTTATATTTGTCAACCTCTAAACTGTGGAATAAATTTGCTATTACTCTTTTTTTAAAAAAATTATATAGTTTATAAATTGTAAATATATATTTTATCTTAATTATAAAAATAAGTTACAAAATATTTACAAAGATTATAAGCAAATAAATTTTTTCAATTATTGAAAATAATAAAATTATCTTAAAATTCAACTTTATTGGTATCAAAAATCAAAGTACTATAATATATTGCATACTTTTATTTTTGACAGCTAATAATTAATAGTTTATAGCAGTATATAAAAGTATTATATAATTTTAAAGTTTAAGAAAACTTTTGTTCTAATTTATTAAATGACTTAAAAATTAAGCAATAGTTTATTTTAGTCTGATAGAAATTGCATAACATTGTTAAACTTAATTTTCTCTCAAAATCTTAATTAACCTGCATCCTTGAAACACTGCCCATTCTAGAATAATTTCTTTATTACTATCCTTATTATTATTTAGCACTATACTTTTTGTGTTATTGTTGCTTTAAAATATTTCTTATTTTATTTATTTATCTTTATTCTTTTATTTTTACCAGAGCATTTGTTTTTATGCTAATACATATAGATAATTGTTCTGATAAATATAATGCTTCTTTCATATTTCAATTATCTTTTATAGCATATAATTATCATGTACAAAAATACTATAACTCAAATATATATACAAACTCTCCAATTTTGCCTAGAAATTGACAGGCTTAAACTCATATTTTATTGAATAAATATCTTAACCTTTACAAAATAAATCATTATTGTCTTTTTTACATGATTTTATATATCTTGAAATTGTATTCATTTGTATGTCTTTAGGAACTTTAGCATATTACATTGACTCCTGCCATCTAAAGAACTTTTCTACTACTAGTTTGCCATTTTTATCTTTCTTGTGAGATAGAAACAATATATGACAATATATAGTGATCAATATAAAGATCTCAAAATTTTTTATAAGAACAATAATTTTAATTTATTTATACCAATAGTTTAAATTTTGTATACATATTATTTAATATAATAACTAGCTATATATAAAAGCTTAACAATTATTTGTTTTTTATATTTAATTACTTCTAAAAATCAGTTTTTCATGTTCATTACCAATTAAAAAAAGATATTTGAATCTAAAGCCTTCCATTCTTAATAAATTAGTAATTGAAATTCACTTTTTGAAAGTGTTTTTTTTATTAACCTACTATTTATTTTTTTTTATTTTACTCTTAATTGTTGCCTACAGATTTTTAATCAGATTCAAATTTGGCAAACATGAGACTAATCTAGAATTTGAATTTTATGGGTTTTAAAAGGTCACATATGTTACTGCAGTATTAACTAGTAAATTATCTTGTTAAAAACATAATATACTTTTTATTTGAAAAGTGTAAAGAAATATAGATTTCTAGAATTTGACAATATTTTTGTGCATTTAGATTTTTTGTAATGAGAAACAATAAAATTGACTCTTGTAAAGAAAATACACTTCAAATATAAATTTTGAAAAAATGTTTTACTATGCTACAGTGTAATCATAAGCTTTTACAATAATATTTCATCAATTGAGTATTTTTAAATATTCGAAAAGTTGTTTTATTTAAGAAAATAATATTAGTTTAACTGTATTCAAAATGAGCAATAATATAAGAAAGACAAAGAAAAGTGATTTGAAGTAGGCAGTAAACAATGAACTGGAAGCTTTTTTTAAAATATGCTAAATAGTATAAACAGAAACCTTTATATTGGGATTTTTTTGAACAAACCTTTCAGTTATTTTAATTATGATAGCAGTATTATTTGTTTAAATAATCTGGCCAAGGTAATGTCTTTATGGAGGCATGGGAATTTGTGATCTTTTTAAAATGGAAAGTGATATAATGATAAATTTTTTTATGTCAATTAATAATATTATATATTGTAATCTATATTTTGAAAAAGCAGTTATCCTATGATTTTAGTAAGCTTTAGTATATTATTAGTTCAAAGCTTACTTACAAATATTCTTTGTACTGAAAATCTAGAATCACAAGATATTTTTATTTTTTTTTTGTTAAGGATATAGAAATAAAAAAAAGAAAATATAATATATAAGATTTTAAAATAAAATAAAATAATATTAATTTTGTATTAAATCAAAATTGACATTATTATATAATTTTTTATAAACCAAATTAAATTCTGGATTTTTATATTGACTATTGTAATGTTAATATAAATAAAAATAATTAAAAAAACAATAAAAAAACAGTAATAATAAATAATAACAATAAATAGTAACAAGAATAACAATATATTAATTGTAAAACTATGCAATAATAAATAAAACTATTTCTTAAATTAAAAATTTATACTAATTGAAGTGAAGATCTCTAAATTGTTTTGCTTATTTTTATTATTAATAAAACCTAAAAAAATTATATTAGTCTTAAAATAAAATAATAGTTATATTTTAAATAATTATAATCATCTTTCTGTAACAGATTCTATTATCTGTTATATAGTTATATAATTCTTCAGAGTTTATTTTAATTAATATATCACTAAACCATAAAGTGTTATAATATTTATTATATGTTCAGGCAATTCCATCATTTTCTATTATAACTGTTCTAAATATATATATATATTAAGTGATTTACATCTTGTTTATTGGATGTTATTTTGCAAGTATATACAAAAATTTTTATACAAATTTATCTCTCTAACTATCTAATTAAATCCATTAAGGAGGATTATACTGTTTGACTTATTGTCAAGTATAGGTATATACTTAACTAATTTGTCAAGACTCTATTTGTTTCCTAAAAAGTTAGTTTTAAAAGAGTATATTGTGTTCCAGTTGAACCAATGTTGGCTTGAGTATTTAATAATTATATTAATCCCAGGGATATATGATTTATATATAGTGATTTTTTTGTTATAGATTGTTTATATTTTTTTGTTATTTTTTATTATGTTTTAATTAATTTTCCATTGTATAAAAGGTTCATATCTTTGCTGCCATTTGTTTTGAAGTATTGTTAAAAATCTGTTTATAATATTTTTAATTATTCTTTGTGATTTTCTATTATTTTGTATTCTTTAATTAGGGTAAGTAGGTTTTTGGTTAGTGCATCTCTTGCTATATAGTTGTTTTTTTTTTTGATCCATCTGTTTTGTATTTTTTTTAGCTTGTTGTTAAGTATTTTCTTAGGTTTTTGATGATTTGATGAAGTGTTCTATAGATGTTTATATCATTGCTTATATACAGTGCTGATCAAAAAAAACCGGAATTTATTTTTTTTTATTGCGCGACGACGGTTACATGGAATCATGTGAAACTTCGACTAACTAAAGTTTATGATTGATATTTTTAATTAAAAAAATTTAGTAAGCTATACGATCCCCGTTG
>CAJVPV010000651.1:0-20078 GCA_910591835.1 Acaulospora morrowiae | reverse complement strand
TGAACCTATATGGGATACGATATGCATAGTAAAGACTAACTTTATTTATTCATATTGGATTCAATTTCAAGGGTAAAGTGATTAAGGTAAATTTGGCTAGACCAATGAAGATTAAAGAGGGAAGCATGCGAGCCGGTAATTTAATATCACAATTTACGTTTTAAAATGGGTTGTCATCATTGCGTGATTGTAATCTATACAATTCGTAATTTAGTGTGGTCTGAGGATGCATGGTTGCAAAAATATGCACTTAAGTCTGCGGATCCTTTAGTGCCATTTGAATCAGACGAAGAAGGAGGAGAGACGAATCAGAGAGAAGAAATGGATACTTCTGTGGATCAGTAATTAATGGATTTTTATGCAGATGCGAAAATCTGCAATGCTTTTTTTCTCGATTGCCTGACTAGTGTCTTGGATGTTCAAAAAATATTTATTCCTTTTTTTTTTAACCGCCATATATTTGGGTACAATCGAAAGGTAGAAGGAATGCAGATCGTACTTTCTCCACCTCTTTTATTTGACATTAGATTATATTCGTAGATACATACTAGAAAACAATTAATTAGTATAATATTTTTTGTATAAAACAGATCGTCCATTCAGGAGCGATCTTCAAGTCGCGCCTTGAGTGCGATGGCGTCTCCCTTCCATCCGTTTGATATTTCTGAAGAATAAAAAGTGTCGTAAAATGATGTTACGACCTATGAAAATCGAAAAAAGGCAAAGTTCAAACCAAATAAAATCATTTTATAAATACCCTTAACCGTATCAATTAATTCGGATTCTTGAACTGAATTCAATTTCAATGCATCTTGGTTTTTCGCACCATTTTTTTTTTGGTTTTCGCAACCTGAAATCTCTTGCATTCTGAGTTTCTTTTAAATATTCAGAACAGAAAAAAAAATTTTTTTTTTTTAAAAAAAAGAGAACTAGCGATTCAATCGAGTGTTCGAGGAAATACTTACATTGCGCGCTTGTATTTCATCGTATCGGTGAAGATACTCGATTGAATGCATCGGTTGCGGTAATGGTGTCACATCTATCGGCGGGGTTACGAACCAAAGTACCTTCCCGTTTTCGTCGCGTACAAAATGTTCAGCTAAATATTGGTGTGAAGCTGTTAACAACTATGATCAAATATCAAATTATTAAGAAGACAATTTCACACCTGTCTTCAGTGGAAGTTCGATGCTTGGGTTTTTCTCTTTAGAAATTCCTGGTGTTTGTTGTCTTATAGGATTGGACAGAGAGTCATCCGGATGCATCGGCATTTGATTCATATGGGGTTGAACTGGTGGTGGTGGCGGCGTCATCACGGGATAATTTTGCGGATGCGAATATTGAGGCGACATCATCATGTGCGACTGGGGATGCTGATAAGGAATCGGATAGGAATAACCATAATGAGGTGGTATCCCAGAATCTTGAAAACCACCATACATCATAGGATTCATATTAGCCATCTGGTATGAGGGGTGAATGGCAGGATATGGTGAGTAGTGGTGAGGGTGTTGGGTTCTTGGAGAAGCTGTAGCAACCGTATCAGCAGGATTATTCGAATTGTAAGAGGGTTGTTGCCGCCTCGAGCTTCTGGTCCTAATAGACGACAATCGATTGGATGCGGTTTTATTATGAGACCTTTTACCGGTCGGTGAGGAATATGATGATTCCGCTTCCGACGTCTGCGCAGAGTCCATCTCGGGTTCCTCGGGCTCAACGTCAGACATTGTTGAATGTCGTGATTCGTACTCATCTTCTTCGTTTGCCTGCGCAGCTGCAGTCAATGGGCTTCCAATTTTTTTCAAAACTAGAGGTGACTCAAATCTATCTAATTCTATCTTTATAACAGGCGAATCTCTGGGCAAACACCCTAGCCAGTTTCTAATCTTACTAAAAGTATTCCCATGTTCCGTGTACCTCGACTCGCAAACATAAATCATCTTGCCTTCGCTATTCTTAGGCCTTCCGGAAACATAATCCTTGATTGGCAAGACATAACATTTTTCAATGATATCTTCAATCGGATGATCTTGAAATGTGTTTGTCTTAAAGACTTCGTCTTTGTAAAATTTCTTACTGGCCTGGTGCTTTGTTTGTTCTGCACGGTAATACCAACATATTTTCACAAAACCTTTACTAAATTTGTGTTTAGAAATGCGTTAATCCCACAAGTTCAATGAATTGCCGAAGTGATGAAAATGGAGCATCACGGCAGTACTTTTGCTCTTTCCAGATGTTGAAAATAAGCCCGACATTCGGTTTACTTGGATTACGCTCGTTCACAATGTGTACATATTCACCTGTTGAGTTGGAACGCGATGTTCATGTATGTTTGCGAAAATTCACGAGTTGATTAGGAGACTGCGGACTTACCGATTCGGTAGATTTCACCCTTATGCTCTATTTCGTTCATGAAGCTGGGCGTCGCGACCTCAACCTTGAACACATCGTCTGGGTTTCCCAACATTTGTCGCGATAAAATCTGAATGTGAAATGAATTCGCGAGCAATATATTGAGCAGAGAGGACGACAAAAGATGTGAGAGAGAAATCGTCTATGTTACCTGTAACTCGACGGCATCGTTGTATATCTGCGAACCTTCTACATTGTACCTCTTTGCGTTCTCAAACATTAATTCTAAATCAGCTTTCAACTCCCCCTCGTCCTGGTAGTCGTTGCGCTCAATTTTTTTCTTGATATAATTAAAATTTACCAGGAAAGCGATAATGGGATACCGTATAAAATGAATATGTTGAACAAGTGACAAAAGCTCACAAACCAACCTTAATAATCTCCAAGGAAATTGGCCTCTTGATCTACAAATAGATGATTATTCGGGTATAAGCTCTGCGCAGATCAGTTCACGAAAGCCATATTATCCAAGCACCAACCTCCTCATAATAATCCGGGTAACGTTTTCTGTCGGGCAAAGAAGTGAACAGTCTCGCAATACGTCTACCTCTGTTGATTGATAATATAGAGAATAAATTGGATGGTTCTGATAACTCAAGTAATAGAAAAATATCGATATATGATGAACACCTCTTGTCCTTGTGTTTTTTGATGGTGTTCCACACATCTAGATAACGATCGGTCGAGGCTTGCTGTATTCGAATCGTCAAGATTACACGTAAGGAGAACATCAGAAAATAAGGTTGATTCTTGAAAGGAAAAGATACCTCATTGACTTTTGACTTTTCAGCTTTAGCAGATCTTCCTCTTGGTCTTCCTACCACGGGCGAAGGGCCCGGCTCGTTTTCTTGCGCGTTGGAAGCTACCGGTAACACTTGGGTTTCCTTTGCATATTGACTCCTTGTTACTCTAACCATTATATCGCGTAATCGAACACGTAAGATTGACTAGTGAGCTGAACTCTTGTCTTATTACTGCCAATTTGATTGGCTGACGTTTTTTATGAGTGCATGCGGTATTTGCGGTATTGCAACCCTTTAATGGTAATGTCACGAGTGCATATGGGTGTCACTTGTTACGCGACCAAATTTTCGTTTTCACTTATCCTTATTTAACATGAGATTTTATAATTTGGGCATCCTAACTGTAGTCTTCCTTGCAAACATTTCCTACCTTGTTTCCGCTTCCCGAGATACACCTTTTGTCAAAGGAGTATATTTTGATCGGTAAGAATCACAAGCATACGAGAAGATTTCATATTTTTCTGAAAACATTTGATCTAGTGTTTCTTTCTGACTTTTTTTACTTTTACAGCATCATAACAGTCGTATTAGGAAGTTCTAGTTACGATGTCTCAATGCAAGATTCCTACTTGTCTAGTCTTGTAAGTGTAGATACACACATGCAATTATGGTTACAACGTTGAAATTTACTGAAATGATCTATTTAATAACCCCAGGCTCAAGAAGGAATATCCCTAACCAACTTCCACGCAATCTGGCACCCCGCGCAACCAAACTATTTCGCCATGATTTGTGCGTCCAAAGGCGGCGTGGTATGTGAACCCAAAGATTGCCGTGAAAACGTTTCTGAATCAATGGACGTATCATATACCAAACATACTTACTTACCAGCAAGTTCTCATTTTAGCTCACGGATTTTACCGTAGACGTCGACGGTCCTTCTTTACCAAATCTACTAGAGGCGAGTGGGGTTTCGTGGAAAGCGTACATCGAAAACTATCCCGGTAAGTTTGATTGTATTTCTGTAGTTGCTAACAATCTTCTTGAATTGATGTCAGTAATGCATAATTTCTTTAGGCAACGATTTCACAGGAGACAATACCAAAGATGAGCTGTATTATCGCAAGTACAATCCTTTTATATCCATGAATGAAATCCGTAATAACCACACACTCGTCTCCAAAATCGTCAATGCCGATGAATTTGTCGAAGATATTGCCAAAGAATCACTCCCTCAATATGTTTTCTACACGTCAGTATCAATCACATTTGTCTTGGCATTATCTATGCTATCATTCATTTGTTAATCATTGGCCTCATTCGAAAAAAAATAGTCCCAACACCCGAAACAGCGGTCACCTAACTGATCTCTCTTATGCGAGCAATTACCTGAGAACAAAGTTTATTCCACTCATTAAACCTGTGTTAACAAACTCTCGAACACTTCTAGTCATTACCTTTGATGAGTCAACATATTTTGATCATTTTAATCTAAAGAAATATAACCAAATATACACAGTACTCATTGGACCAAACGTTTTAACCTCCTACATACATGTAGACGAATTGAGATATAATCACTATAGCATTCTGCCCACAATTCAGCTCAATTGGAATTTAACTGAACTGGGTACGGGCGACGACAAGAAGGCGACACCCTTATCTCCATATTTATTCTTATGACCTACCGGATAGATCATGTGACATGTATTTTTAGAAAAAAAATTAGACCAATAAAATTGATCGTATAACTTATTTAGACTTCATCGAAATTATCGAAATTTCATTGTCTCCCTTTTTCATGTAACTATGACAAACATCGCAAGGAAACTTTTAAATCACAGTGAAATCCAATTTCCCACTATCGTCGACGCAAAGAGAGGGAAAAACTTATTTGAGTTGATAAATGTTTATCCCGAGTATGGAGTCGGAATCAAAGTGGTACGACTCCAACAATTGCCAACACTTTTTTTTCTTCCAAGAGAAAAAAAATATTGACGCGCACATATTCCTTATGCCAAGGTTCCCGATCATTGGGTCAAAAAGGGAATCACCAAATCTTATTATGAAATCACCCGAGTTTCGCTGAAGATGAAGGCAAGCAGTTGATTGAAGTTGGATGCTCGACGTTTTTTTTTCATTTTCAATAAAAAGAAAAAAAACAAATTAGGATATAACGCATGGAAAGGCTTTCGGTATCAAGTGCTGGGACGGCAAGTACACGTAATAGCAGCATGCGAACGAAATGTTAAATCCAGTAAATGACACGAATGTCACTAATTTGTGCAGGCAAGATTCTGAACGAAGGTAACCCGGTGAGAATTCAAGCCACCTACAAATGGAATTGGATGTTATGGCCGATCAAGCATGAAGGAAGGAATGACAGCTGGGGATAATTTACAAGATATCACATCGAAATATTTTCTACGAAACTTGTGTTTACATACATCACTTGACATGTAATTCGTGTAACGTGCAAAGACGGCAGGAATATAAATTCACCTTATTTTCCATAACATCTCTGTTTTCCCTTTTTTTTATTATTTGAAAATGACGTTGATGATCAATCGACCAAACAGAGTGATAGAAAAACAAAAGTTTTTTCAAGTAAGGCCTTGTCAAAGGTTTCACCGCCTGTGTCCTAACCCGGATTCTTAAGAACCAAAGATTCTTCACTTGAAATTTTTAGGCACACACCAACGAACCCCTTTGGCTTCGTGGAGGTTCAGCTAGAAAACCATTTTTGTTCGTATACTTTGCCGCTATTGGCTTCGGTACTCTCGGTTCATTGTATGGAGCTACTAAATTGGCTCGGGTATTTATATTTCATGTGCAATGTTATGCAAAAATGTTTGTTATATTAATCATCTTTTAATTTAATTGCATTTTACAGGGAACGAAATAAGTTCTATATACCATGAATTGTTTGATTGCAAGATAAAGCAGGGATAAATTTTTTTTTCGAATATTCGGAAAAGCTCTCATTTCCTTTAAAAAAAAGAAAAAAAAAAAACTTACTATGCGTTCTGCAATTTGCGAATAAAGTCTAACCCCGAATGCCTCCTATTTTCTATTTTTGACAAGATCTTTTTTTTTACATTTCATTAATTCTTCTCGTGCATATTTGTTTTATCTTGGATAAAACGATACTGAGTCGATTGCTATCGTGACGTCAGCCAATGAAAACTTCCCAAAAATTTGTAATGATGACACGATAATGCAAATTTTGGACACCATATTTATTATCATTCTATCACTAATTAAATCTAATAATAAAATATTAATATTGTCTGTATCTTAAAGCTTGGCTTGACATCAGTGAAAGCAACAACCGTTACTTCATCATTACACAAACCTAGATCAGCATGTATGATGGCTACCGTTTTTTCGGACAATGGTTAATGGCGGTCATTCAATTTCCATTTTGCGGGTAGTGATGGAAACGATAGATGGGAGGAGGGGGAAACGAAGTCCAGTTAAATCAATTTCTATTTATTCTTTGTTTACCCAAATGCGGTCACTGCAGTTACGATAGTGTCACTTTCCCTCTTTGTGCGGAGTGTGCCGTGATATTCTACACAACACCAAACATTTTTAAGTATATAAGGGCTTCAAAAATATATATCAACTTTAACTCCCAGAGATCTGAAAGCGTAACGTCTTCCGTGCGTTCTTTCTCTTGTCCTATCTCTCTGGCCCGTTTGACATAATAATTGTTCCGTTTTACGAAAATAAAAATAATTTTCTACCTACGGCTTATCAAACGAAACACGTAGTGCGTCTCTACGTCTGAAAATTTTGCAGGGTACTGCAATCTTTATTAATTCGAGTTTTTTGTGTCTTAGATGTCGTTTGCTCATGTTCTTCAATAATTCGTACTCAGGCACTTTAAAGTATCGCGCAGACTTGGATTATAGTTAGTCTATTCACAGATGTCGTCGGATAAAGTTAATGACCCTTCCGTTTCCCAAGAGGAAACTGTTCGATCAACCCCCGAAGAGGAAATAACATCGTCAATCAGCCAAACGGTCGCACAGACAGAACATGTGACCAATGGCGTCGAAGGTATGAGATTGCATCGCAATTGCGCACATCAAGAGTAATTTCATGTCCCCTTAACAAATATTTGAACTTAGAAATCAACGAAAAGAAAGCCGACGCTGCGGATGATGGTAATCTTACTTCGTCGACGAAGATCCACTTCACGGATCAAATAAAGGTTGAGCGTACTACCAAACCGGACGATAATGTTATTGAATCAATCACGAGACAGCCTTCGGATGATGACCAAAATGATGCAAAGAAGCACGTCGACATCGTAAGCATTTGATTCGACGGATTATCGATTTCAAAATTGGTGTTTTTTCCCTAATTTACATGTTCGATGTTTTAGTATGAACATCTTCGTTCCGTAGAAGAGGTATCCGCTCACTACAAGGTCGACGTCAACACAGTGAAACCCGCCGAGTCGCGTGGTTTGCTGGAGGTCCAAGCTTCCAAGTTGTTGGAGGAGAAGGGTCCTAACGTTTTGACTCCACCCAAGAAGAAGCATCCATTTATGAAATACCTCGAATGTCTCCTGACTCTGTTTAACATTCTGTTGATCTTCGCCGGCATCTTGATGTACATTTTGTTCGCCATTGATAGGGTAGCAAACAAAGCTAATGTGTGCATTTATTTTATCTATTATTTTTATCTTTTATATATATTGTTAGTTCGAGCATTATTAACATTGGAACAACTTTTTTTTTTTAAGAGTTATCTTGGTGCCATTTTGATAGGGGTGGCATTTTTGAATGCGCTTATCGAATTTTACCAACAGCAAAAATCGGCCGCTATTTTGGAATCCTTCTTGAACATGATTCCACAAAAATGCCATGTCATTAGAGAAGGGAAACTCATGCAGATACAAGCTTCGAATCTTGTGTGTGGTGATGTTGTTTTCGTGAGAATGGGTGATAAGGTTCCTGCAGACTTATTCGTTTTTTTTGCTAACGACATGAAAGTGGACAACTCCACTCTGACAGGTGAAGCTGATCCACAAGAGCGAAAAAGGGATAACGACCAAAAGAATCCATTGGAAGCTACGAATTTGTGTTTCAATGGTACACTTGTCGTTTCCGGCGAAGGATATGGTATTGTCATTCGTACAGGTGACAATACTGTATTAGGACAGATCGCTGGACTCACCGCCGGTGAAGATAAGAATAAGTCACCGTTGTCTCAAGAAATCGACAATTTCGTGAAAATCATAGCCACCATTGCCATCGCTTGCGCCATCATTTTCTTTGGTATCGGTTTCAAGGTGAACAACAATAACTTTTCGCTCACCATTAGTTTTGCCATCTCAGTACTCGTCGCATGGGTTCCCGAGGGTTTGCCTGCAACTGTCACCGTCCTTCTCACCATTGCCGCCAAAAGAATGGCCGCCCAAAATGTGCTTGTCAAGGACCTCCAAGGGGTCGAAACTCTGGGCGCCATTACCCTTCTGGCCACTGACAAAACTGGTACACTCACCCGTAACCAAATGACCGTGACCAATATCTGGTCCTCCCTGAAGATGTATTCCGCCTTTCAGAATGCTCAAAATGAAAACATCCCTTTCGATTCTCGGGCACCTGGCATAGAGGAGATAATACATATCTCTTTGCTGTGCTCTCGCGCGAAATTTGATCGAAATGATATCCCATTTGCGGAGCGTCAAATTTTCGGTGATGCCACGGAAACCGGTCTTATACGTTTCGCCGGAAATCAAATAGATGATTATGATGAGCTCATCAACAAATATCCAAAAGTTTTCGAGATCCCTTTCAACTCAGATACGAAGTGGGCATTATCCGTACACCAAAAGAGTCACAAAAATGGTCCTTTGACCTTGTATATAAAAGGTGCACCTGAACGTGTGCTAGGTATTTGTTCAAGCATCTTGTCAGATAAAACCGCGATTCCATTGACTGAAGAGCACAAGCACAGATACGATGAGGTTTATGAGTATATGGCTTCGAAGGGGCATCGTGTATTGGCTTTTGCACAGTACTTACTACCCGGAGATCAGTATCCGGAAGGTTACGAATTTAAAAAAGAACTAAAGAATTATCCCCTTAGCGATCTGTGTTTTGTCGGATTGGTGTCACTGGAAGACCCTCCAAAGCACGGTGTTCGAGAGGCCATCGGCCGCTGTCGTACGGCTGGCATTCGCGTAATAATGGTGACCGGTGACCATCCGTTGACTGCTGAGGCCATCGGACGCAAGATAAATCTGATGAAAAAAGAAACTAAACCGATGATGGCCAAACGCACTGGTGTTCCCATTGAAAACATTGGTGAGGATGAATATGAAGCTATCGTCATTCACGGCGAACAGATCGATAGTCTGAGTGAAGCGGAATGGGATAACATCTTTGCCAAAGAAGAAATCATCTTCGCTCGTACTTCTCCTCGTCATAAACTTGAAATTGTCAAACACGCTCAGGCGATGGGTCATATTGTTGGAGTGACCGGTGATGGTGTTAACGATTCCCCCGCTTTGAAGAAAGCGGATTTGGGGATCTCAATGAATATATCCGGATCTGATGTGTCGAAGGAAGCGGCAGCTATGATTTTGATGGATGACAACTTTGCCTCAACCGTGCACGGAATCGAAGAAGGACGTCTCATTTTCTCAAATCTCAAAAAGTCAATTCAGTACACCATTTCACATTCGACTCCAGAAGTCATGGTCTGCTTACTCTATGTCATAGTACCCATCCCGTTACCGTTGACTCCATTGCTTGTTATATTGGTCGATTTGGGTTTCGAATTGTTCATAGCGTTGACATACGCATGGGACCCACCAGAAAGTAGAACCGCCCTCATGGAATTGCGACCACGAAAACCGGTGACGCCCGAATCTATTAAGAAGGTTCGTCGTCGCGCTCTCAGTCGTACACCGACCATCACAGATACCGAAAATGGACGACCAATAAGACCATCCAAAGTATCTATCTTTTTCCAAAATTTGAAAAAATATTTCACCGTCAAATTTTGGTCGGAATTTTTTGAAGATTCAGACGACGAGGTTCTGGTCGACAATAACCTCCTATGTTGGGCATACATTGAAATCGGTATAATAGAAGCCATCGGCTGTGTCGTCTCATTCTTTGTCGTCCTAAACGCAAACGGGGTCACGCCGTATGACGCCCAAGCCATGCAGAAGGATTCATCAAATCATTATTTTACGGATAATGCAAGTAACTACACGACCGCTACTGGAAGGTTATTAAACGCCAGCGATCAGGTCGATATATTGGGCCAAGCAAATTCGATTGTATATTTAGCAATCTTGATTCAACAAATTTTCAATTTATTCGCTTGCAAAGCTCGTTATCGCCTTCCGTTCGGAAAGTTTATGTTTGCCAACCCTCGTAACTTTATTGGTGTGGTTCTTGGTTTCGGACTGGCGATGATGCTCATTTATATTCCGGCATTTAACGTTGCGTTCGGAACGAGTCATAATTTGAGCCCCAAATATTGGTTCATTCCCGTCGCCTTTGGTGTGTTCATATTATTCTATGCCACCATGCGAACATTGATAATGAGAAAGATCAAGCCCGCTTCCGTGGTTCAAGGAATCGAAGAATTGAAATTGGATATGTATCCGACCGTGTACTCTAGGTAGACCGGGACCGGAAAGTCGGTTAAATGTATTCATTTAAACATATGGGAGAGGAGAGGAGAAACTTAATTTATGTATAAAATTTTTTTCATGCCAAATTTTCAATATCATTGTAATTCTATTTGTTTTTGTTTTTTTTTTTTTATTCCTGTTTCGCCGGGAAACATTACTAAAAATTATCTATTGAAAAAACTAATTACCGTAACGAATTTCTGGAGGACAAAAGTCTTGTTGAATTTTCTAAGAAATTCTCGAATACAAATAGTTCACAAATCATTATCAACGCCTTGCGCGCGGGTTGTACGATATCACAACGCAAGGTTTCAACTGACAAACTGAATTCTTACATCATGGTCTTGCTTAGAGACTTAATGGAGAGTAATGACCCACGGCCTTTTTTTTTTGTCCACTAGAGAATAAGAAAATTAAATTTTCATAATGAATACTGTTTTTAACCTTTACTCTGTAAAAAAAAAAAAAAAAAAAAAAAAAATCTTTTTCTCTCTTAATTCAACTACCTAGAATCCATAATTTCCTTTATTTTTGTTATATTAGAACGCAGGAAAAAAAAAAAATTAATAGTAATTTCAGATTTATTAACTATTCTAATTAGATTGTTGGTTACTTAAATAAAATAATTTTTTTTTAATCTAAAAATTAATTTACAATAATTATTTTATCAAAATTGATAATCTCTCATATTATTATTACATTGTCAAATTTGACCTCATCTATGCAGATCTTCAAAGAATATAATAATGGCATCATTAATTTTCCTTACACTTTAGTTCCCCATAATAAGCCACCTGAGTTTTAAATTTTCCTTCCACATATATTTGTTGTACTTCACAAGTATTACCTCGACCGGCGAAGTCTGCAAGTTGCTGAGGGTCCACATTTCGAGGAACGTAATACGCGATGTTGTTTGTAATTTTGGTCGTCTCATGGTATAATTTTTCGCCATCCAAAACCATCATCGTTTTGAGATCAAAATTTTTCTTTGAGATGTAAGATGGACCTCCCCAGGGAGGGCTCAGGAACACCACATCGGCTTTCAGTTTAGGAATCAACTTGAAGTAATCTCCCAAAATGAAATCGATTCGATCATACACACCATAAATTTTTGCATTGTTTCGCGCGCAAATTAATTTTGTCTCGTCGATATCAATTGCAATTACTCTGCGACAGGTGTTGGCAAATTGAATGGCATTTCCACCAACCCCACAGAATGCATCAACGATTATGTCACAACGACAGCGTTCGGCGATTTGCGCTGCAACGGCTTCAGGAGTGACCGAATACCAACCTTCTTCGTCCATAAGGATCCCTTCGTCGTAATGACTAAATAAATCAAAACGTTGCCTCCAATATTTCCTCAGAGAACCTGGAATATTACCTTCGGTATATTCAAGAACTTTTTTCTGTGCGTAACTATTTACTAAAGCGCCCCCCTGTACTCCTTTTCGTTCCAACTTTTTATTCGTCAATGAGAATTCTTCCAGCTCGTCGAAAACACTTGCATCAAAGCGGGTTTGACGAATGCCGAGATTTGACGATTCGAAATCATATTGTAATGCCCGTGTTCTCTTGTTTTTACTTAACTGACGTAGTTTCTGGTCATCCTCTGTTAAGCTAACTTCCAGCGCCTCACCCCTCTTCCTCTTTTTGGTATTCCATATTCGACCTGTTGGCAAGGACATAATCAAGAGTTGTTAGTAACAAGAAATACGAATAAGTACGCGTATTGATAAAAATAATTTTTTTGCGATCGACAAATGTGGGCGCAGCAGCTAAGGTTGTACATATAAAGCATTTAAAATTATTTTTTTTTACATACAACATATATTGTATAAGAAGTTATAACAGTATGTGTTTTATAAAACTTGTTATTAAAAAAGAATTATTAGTCAAAAATCACTAATTAAAAAAAATCATTAACAAAAAACCGATTATTATTTACTAATCACACACATTAAAAAAAAAATGTTCAATATGCATTAAACCATATCGTCGTAAGATATGTAATATTTTTCTTATCAAAATGGCGTGGTCTAATTAAAAGGTGTTACTCGTTTGGTATAATAACTGTACAAGATCTACCAATCCCATGAAAATCAAAAAGAGCAAAAAAATAATAATGAAAATCGATTTTCGATTCGAATTCTCGGACATATATATATGCTTTAGAAAAATTTTTATCTACCAAAAAATCGAAAATGTCCGACATTTATCTGGTGATCGGCGGAGAAGGATTTCTCGGCCATTGGATTGTAGATTTACTTCTTAAGAGGGGCGATAAAAATGTCTCGACCTTTGACCTTTCGCAAAGGTACTTTGATGAAAAGGTAACTTATTATGCTGGTGACCTGTGTAATTATCGGGACGTTGATGACGCTATAAAAAAATCAAACGCCACAACTGTGTTTCACACAGTATCTCCACCTCACGTCGGAGCTCCGGCAGAAGTGTATTGGAAGGTCAACGTGGAGGGAACCAAGAATGTTGTCGAATCTTGCATTACAAATGGAGTTAAGAAATTGGTGTACACAAGTAGTTCTAGCGTGATTTATGATGGCGTCCATGAATTGATTGGTGTAGACGAAACGACACCATATCCCGAAAAGCCGATGGATGTCTATAATGAAACGAAGGTTAGAATGTTTAATGTGTGAGGTGTGATTACTTTCCGGAATCATCCTAAACATGGCAACTTTGAATTAGATGGAAGGCGAAAAGTTGGTAATTAATGCAAATGGAAGAGGTGGCCTTCTCGTAGCCATCATCCGTCCCTCCGCTATTTTCGGGTGAATATTTAACTCCCAAGTCGATTATTCGTAAAAACTCTTTAAATCTAAATTTTTAATAAGTTTTATCATTGCAAAAAAAGTCCCAATGATCGACAGCTCATTCCGGCAGTGATAAAAGTCATGCAACAAGGTCAAACCAAAATTCAAATTGGCAACAATTATAATTTAGTTGACTATACCTACGTCGAAAACGCGGCTCATGCTCATATACTGGCATCCGATAAATTGTTTGACGGTAGTCCGGTAGCAGGCGAGGTAGGCCTACGCACGTTCCACGCGAATTTTTGAAGAATAGTGACGTATCGTTTTCTTGTTTTGCCTTCTAGGTCTTTATAATTACAAATGGGTCACCCATTCCATTCTGGGATTTACTCAGATACATTTGGGCACAATTTGATCACTTCCCACCATATATTGTCAAATTTCCAGGGTCATTAGGATTTTTCATTGCATTATTAACCGAGTTTGCATGTCGTTTCACCGGGAAAGAAGCGGGACTCAATAGATTCAGAGTAAAGTTTACTATTAACAATCGATATTTTAATATTAACAAGGCCAAGAAGTTATTAGGGTATGAACCGCTCGTGGAACTAGATGAAGGTGTTAGGAGGGCTTGCGCCGGGCTCATTAAACAAAAATGAACATATATACAGCATACACGATATAGTGAAATTTTTTAATTTTTTTAATAAACTAATGAATGATTTTTTTTTTTAAAAAAAAAAAATTTAAATTTTAAAATTTATACATCGCGTTTATGTGTCACGTGAGCTTACAATGATTCCACCAATCAAGCGATGATCATTGGCTTATAAGAATATCGATCAATTTTTTTTGTAATTCTCTCTCTTTCGACAGGTCTATTGCCTCGCAAACATGGTCAGTAAGATAACTTGCGTAAAATATAGATAGTCTTTTAGATTATGCTGAAGCATAAGGATCAAAAGATTAGATTGTAGAATAAAAAAAGCTTTTTCATAGTGAGTTCGAATAGTAAAAGGACCTCGAGACTTTTTTTTTTTTCTTTTTTTTTTTTTTCTTTCTTCACTTGCATCCATCGATATCCAATACCTTTTTACTGAAATACTCCATTAAAAAATTGGTGTCACAATTCATTTCTTGTCATTATCGGTTGGATACTCGAATATAATTTTTTCAATGAAAAGAATCTCGATACATGCGCTTACCCTGTTCAATTCACTTTATTGTCTTTTCTTATAGCCGTTCGTCAAAACGCAAAAAAATAAAGGTATTTAAGGATCGGATATTTTATCAACATGCCTATTCTATGATTTACACGCGAATTCAATTTATTTATTCATCATTGTTATTATTTTCATTTGTTTAGCTTACTTCAAGCGATATCAAGTGAAATATCGCAGGAGGCGCGGTACGTTTGGGTTTCTCATCCTTTGCGATGTTTGTTCGGATTAGTGATGATATCATAGTTCAGCAGAAATTTTTATCTTCGTGTTGATCAATATACTATTGCCCCTATCTGAAATCGTGTGTGACCAGAAAAATTTTCCAAGAAATCAATTTTATCTATCATCTAACCATCGGTTCTTCTACTTTTCATCCATTCGGCAGAGGGCAAGACCGACTATTATGCCCGTAAAAGACTCGTTGTTCAAGCAAAGAACAAGTATAATTCCCCGAAGTATCGTTTGGTCGTCCGCTTCACCAACACGGACATAATTGTTCAAATAATTTATGCTAAATTAGAAGGAGATCATGTTATGACGGCGGCTTACTCGCATGAACTACCAAGTTATGGTATTAAAGTAGGTTTAACAAATTGGGCGGCAGGTAAAATTTCTTTCATATCTTCCCGAATTTCCCGATGCTTTATGTTACGTTGCGAGTCGAATATTTAATACTGATCTTTTTTGTTAATGCCCTGATTAATATTCGTAGCATACTCCACTGGCTTGCTTGCTGCTCGCAGGGTTCTCACCAAACTCAAGTTAGCAGACAAGTACGTGGGTGTCGCCGAACCTGATGGTACGGTGAGCATGGTTGAAGAGCTTGAAGATGCCCCACATCCTTTCAAAGCCTTTTTAGATGTTGGCTTAAAACGTACATCAACTGGCTCCAAGGTCTTTGCAGCATTGAAGGGTTCTTCTGATGGTGGAATTTTCATTCCTCACAGCGAAAATCGTTTCCCTGGATATGATGCGGAATCAAAAAAAATAGATTCGGAAATCCTCCGAAAATATATTTACGGAGGTCATGTGGCAGATTACATGCGTCTCCTTCAAGAGGAAGATGATGAAAAATATAAACGTCAGTTCTCTAAATTTATTGAGGCCGGTCTTTCCGCTGACGACCTGGAAAATGTTTATAAAGAAGCTCACGCAAAGATCCGTGCAAACCCTGTGTTCAAACCCACCGAAAAGAAGGGCGACTACAAGATATTTAAGAAGGTTGGTCTAGTGTTTATAATTCTTCTATATTCGTTTTTTTTTTTTTTTTAAATGCATTATTGACATTCATATTTCGTTACAGTATAAGAAACACCGTCTGAACCTCAAGCAGAGAAGGAATAAGGTCGAACAAAAAATTGCAGCTTTTAAACGCTCACAAGGAGGAGATGATGATGATGAATGATCAGTTTTATTAGTTATAGCTGTGATAGAATGATGAAAAATCAAAAAAGATGATACATCAATCTTTGAAATATGTATTATATCAAATTTGTGCAGGCATTTTAATTAAATTTTTATTGGTCTGTCTCACTGCATTATTTTATATAATGCTATTCATTGACTTGAGAGCTAAAATTAATGATTTCAACAGTTAATTAGGACGTTGTAATAATTCTTATTTCAAGTCACTTATAAAAACTTTTTCTAAAAAACGTTTTAGCATCATTAGAACAAATATTCTAACCATCTTTTGATTTCTTTATGAGTGGAGGTGGAATCGAAGTCTTAACATCACTCGGTGCTTTCCTTTTAATCGACATTTGCAAATTGTTAATCGGGATAATATTTGTCTGTTGTCGTTGAATCTCCCTTTTTATCATAGGATTGTCCACCAAAACACTGAGAGTGCTACCAGTTGACACCGTGCCATCATGCAGATTTGTGAAATAACGTTTCCAAAATAATGTTGACTTTATAGCCGCATCTTCGGATTCAAAGTTCTGATCTAACAATACTCTAAGTGCACTATCATATGTAAGAGCATCAATCACCAGGCCACCAATCTCTTCGATAGAATCCTCAGAATGACCTTGCTCCAGTGTCTGTCGAGAATCATTGGATTTTACTTCAACCCAAAAAAATCCAGCAAATTGACTGCCGGCAAACTCACCTCCGTGCGACACCAGATACCAGAATTCTTTTACTGTCAGCGAATCCTCGGCCGATCTCAACCATCTTGACTTGGCATCGTCTTCGAATCTTGGAATTACATCAATTGCTTTTTGAGTGTCAAAGTACGGGTACCCATACTTCCAAAATTGATTTTCGAGCTTCTCGGTTTCATCGGACACCATGTCATTGATTAGCATACGTGCACTTCGTTCGTTGGTCACTCCCGGAATGAAAAACCACCCTCGTGCATTTTTCGCTTGTGCGTCGGCACTAACAAAATTTTGTTGAAGAATGCTTTTCCACCATCTCACCAATTTCGAACACTCGAGCACACGTTTCGTCGGATTTTTTGATGAAAGATGGAATAGATATTGAGGCTGCGAACGTGCAAACACATGGAATCTGACAACTCTACGTCTAGGCGAAAGATTCTTGTTACTTCTCTCTTCCGATTCCGAATAGAAACTCATGTAGGCGGATAATAGATTCCTAGTGGGTGTAATCGAGTCAGAGCGATAACCCGTTGTATCTACTTTGGATACGTAAATTGTTAATGTTTCATTGGCGAGATCATGATATTCGTGAATTTCTGCACCCACAACCAGAGTTTCCTTCTCGGATATCCTTTCGGCTACAAATATTAACAATTTTCGACTAAGAAGGGTTGATTCGACGTTCGCTGATGGTTTTGGAGATATCAAAGGTGCTGCAGACGTTAACTTGGTAGAAAGTATATATAAAGTGTACGTATGCGAACCAGGGACCGTCTTCTTTAGCGAGGTCGCTAGGTGATCAATGAGACGCGTTTGTCTTTTGCCAGTATCCTCATCTGTTTGTATTTTGTATCTCAGTTAAAAAAAGTTTTTTTTTCAAGTACTTCAAAGAATAATACACGTAACTGCTTGATCGTACCGAGTTTTGCTGTCGCTTCCATAAAATAGTCGTGTATACACAAATGAACCGAATTTATTTAAACTGTTTGCCACGTGAAGGCCAATGCTCACGTGAAATCAAAAATTTTTTAATTAGAGAATGTATGAATTCACGTAAGTACGCTCGATAAAATGTAAGTTCCAACGAATTTTATTCATAACACGATCAACAATTCAGAAACTGGTTCTGTTAATTAACATATCATCATGCTTCAGGTCACGCTTAATTATAAAAAATCTTCCAAAGAATTTGACCGATGCAAAATTTCGCGAACATTTCGCGGCAAAAGGAAGAGTGACTGATGCCAAGATCATGAAGACTCCGTAATTACCTTAGCATTTCGTTTCGAATTGGTAAAGTTACCGGATTATTCAAAACGAAATTAATTAATCTTGATAAACAAAATTATTGTAGAGAAGGGACATCCCGGTGTTTCGGTTTCGTCGGGTACAGCACAGAACAAGAGGCAAATGGAGCATTGAAATATTTTCATAATACTTTTATCCATACTTCACGGATAACCGTAGAACGTGCAAAACCTGTGAGTGAGCGCTAATTCAATCAATCATCAATTCAATTATTCCAAATGATCTTATCGTCGCACCAACATCATTCAAGGTTAATGATTCGTCATTGCCACGGCCATGGAGCGCGCATAGCGTTGGATCTTCGAGTTACCAAAGACGACATTCGGAAGGTCAAAATCAAAATCAGTCAGATCAAATAATAAAGAAAGGGGCAAAAGATCAACCAAAGTCAAAGCTTCAGGGTGAAATTCAAAGTAACGAAAAGTTGCGAGAGTTTATCGAAGTTATGAAACCAAGATCGAAATCAAAGACTTGGGCAAACGACGACTTGACAGCCTCGGAAAACCAGGAAAGTAAGAATGGAAAGAATATTAAGGAAATTATTAAAGCACAGGAAGGTTCGGATGATGAGCTTTATCAGGATATGCCAACAAAATCAAATGATGCTGGGAAAGTTTTAAGCTCGGATGATGAGGATAGCTCTGATAAGTCAGATGAAGGCGATGAGAAATTAAAAAATGCCAAGAGTTCCGTATCCGACACCGATTGGCTCAAATCAAGAATGAGAAGAAAGTTGGATTGGGTTGCGGACGATGAAGAAGATGAGGAGGTGAGGCATCTTTTCTTTTTTATCACGATAATTCGAATTTAGTCTGAGAAGATATTTCTGTATTTTCAAGAATTCTTTGTCCGAAGGTGAATCCAGTAATGTTGGAAACATTAGAAAAAAGAGAAAGGTCGAGTTCGCAGATGATGTCGAAATTAATGACTCCAATAACCAACAAAGTCTCAAGGACAAAGATTCAATGATGCAAGACGAGAATCCTCATAATGAGCGTGGCAATACTGTTGATGAGTTGCCACCGGAAGAATCTATTGGTGAAACTGGTCGCTTGTTTGTTCGTAATTTACCTTACATATGTACAGAAGAGGATTTGCGGAAAGAATTTAACAAGTTTGGACCACTCGCTGAAGTACGTACGATTTACAATGTTTATTTTTTTGTTCGGATTATTCACACAATCCCGCTGATGAAGCTAATATGAAATAGGTTCACATGCCACTCGACAAGGAAACCAAGAAGCAGAAGGGGTTCGCTTACGTTCTATACCACATTCCCGAACACGCTGTGAAGGCATATATTGAACTCGACAATAAATTTTTCATGGGACGATTGCTACATATCTTACCTTCGAAAGAAAAGCCCCAGCCACAAAATCAAGATCAAAGCAAGTGGAGCTTAAAGAAGAAAAAGGAAATGAAGTTAAAGAGTCAGGCGACGAATGACTTTAACTGGAATACGCTTTACATGAATGTAATGATCTTCGCGTTTACCTCGTCGGTTATATACACGATTCATTCTGTAAGTGTTAACTTGTATGTAATCATTTTTAGAGCGACACCATTGCCGAATCGATCGCGCATCGGTTCAACATTAAAAAATCGGATATCCTTGACCCAGAGTCCGACAATTTGGCCGCCCGCCTTGCTCTCGCGGAGACACATATCATTCAAGAGACAAAGGCTTACCTGGAACTTGTACGTTCACCAAATTAAGTTCCCTGAATGTAAACAAACGAAATACTTATTGAATTTTTTTTTTTTTTTTTTTTCAGAACGGGGTTACATTGAATTCTTTTGAAAAAAAAGAAAGGAGCGACACTGTGATATTAGTAAAAAAT
>CAJVPV010000650.1:0-20091 GCA_910591835.1 Acaulospora morrowiae | reverse complement strand
ATTAATTATTAATTATATATTAATAAAATCTCTAGATTTTCAGCTTTATTTTGATATATTTTTTATTAATTTCTATGTAGTAGTTTTTGAGTAATGAATAAATAAAAAATTCCAAAAAGTTTTGTTATACACTATATATAATCTTATTTAATACTTTTTAATAAATGTTTCAATAAGTTCATTAATTAATACAAACTATCAAATCTAGAGATCAAATAATTAAGTAGGATATGATTTTTAAATTTCTTTTATATTGGTATGTTTTCAACTTCAATGATTAAATAAATATAATAAATAGTTGTTTGATTATAAAAAAAAATAATATTGTTTATCTCTATATTATTTAAAATAAGAAAGTTTAAATTAATAAATATAAACAAATTGTTTATATATATTTTTTAAAGATAAATTAATTATAATCAATAGAATTTTAAATAATTTAAATATGAAATTTGCAGTTAGATTATTATTTTGAAGTTCTATATATAAATTTGATATAAATAGTATTTTGTTGAAAGATAGTACAAATAATATAATAAAAGTTATTTGTTAATTAATATTTTAAGCTAATATATTTTTGTAAAAAAATCATTGTTTTTTAAATTAAGTTTTTATTAATTTAAATTTTGTTTTAAAAAATATATTTAAAGTAATTTTAGTTTTTAGCTATAATATTTTGAAAATTTTTTATTTTACTATTAGTTGTTTTTGTAAAAATTTTTTGAAATAAATTTTTAAAATTCAATAATTTATTCAAAAGTTAAAAAAGTTTTTTTTAAGATTATAATTTGTATAAAGATTTTTTTTTTTATCAAAAACAATAAATTCTACTTGAAATATTGACAAGTTTAAAAAGTTTGATTTGATAAGGTTTGTAATAAAAATAAGTTATTTGATATTAATATTTTATAAAATTTTATAAAACTAATTTTTTTGTTTTGATTTTGATAAATTATAAACATAAATATTTTATTTTTACAATTAAAATAATATTTAATAAAAGATTATTATTGATTGAATTTGATCTTGTTGGTTTATAACAAATATTATTATCTAATATTGTAATTAAATTTTGTTTTATTATAATTATTTAAATATATTGTTTTAAAAAACAAATTTTTATTTTTTGAAAAATTATAAAAAGTTTCATTCAAATCTTGATACAATATTTTATTTTAAAACTATATATACTGTATATACAGTATTTTTATAAATTTAATTTTAAAAGTTATATTATATATAAAAAATCTTTTTTAAATAATAAACAATATATTTTTTAATTAAATGATATTGAATTAAACATAATTAGAATGAAAAATAGAATAAAATTATTTAATTGGATAAATAATAATTTATTTTATTCAAATTTAATAAATATATAAAAGTATAAAGAAAAACAAAAAAAAAATCTATACTATAATAAAAATTGTATTAAATCAATAGTTAAATTTAATATTTTATTTTGAATTTGTTTTAGTTAAAACAGGATTAATAATAAATAAAAATGGAAATTTTAATATATATATTAATATTTTTATAAATAATTTAATATCATATATTTACAATATAATATTTTAGCAAATTTAATATTATGTTATATATTATTTTATACACTGTAAATTAATAATAACAATATATAATATTTTTGTTTTAGACTGGATTTTACAAAGTTTAAACTTGAATCCAATTAAATACTTGTAAAATTATCTTAATCATCAGGTTTAAAAAAACAGTCTTTATCTAAATCAAAGAATGGACAAATATTCCTATAGAAATTTTATGCTATTTAATTTTAAATATTTCAAAATGTATTATAAATATTATTAAAGTTAAAGGTGGATATATTAAATATTGGTTTTTTTATCTTCAAGATTCTTTTTATTAAAAATAGAATGCATTTTTTTGATACTATAAACATTTTTTTTGTTATTAAATTAAAAAAAAAATTCTTTATTTTAATTTTAAAAATCATTATTTTTTTTGTTATTACGTAATAGTACAGCATTTTGTTCATTAAATTAGATTTTCTCTCGATCATGTGAAATGTACCATGTACATATAAATAAGTACACACTTCGTAACACAAGTTTTTTATAATGTTGTGCGTTCGTTCAATCGGCTTTACATTACGATTCCATACTAATAAATGTCACACATTTCGTGATAGTATCATATTTTGGGATTGTAATTATAAGATTCAGTCATCAAGCGTTTATCGCACATCGCGTTTGCTTTCTATCAGTGGCGTGAAAAATGACTCGAATCAGATTACCATAGAGGATACAGAAGTGAGGTCGTTGGTAGATGTCAATAAATCCCGGTCACGAACATTATGGACTAAACAGGAGGTACAAAAATTATTTGAGGCGGTTGAAAAACATGGAGAAAAATGGACGTATATTGCTAAAAGTTATTTTCAATCGAGACAACCTGGTTCGTTAGAACGAAAATTCCGGTGGGCGAAATCTAGATTAGAAAAAGATTTTTACTATGATGCATGGACACCTGAAGAGGATGAAAAGTTAAAAGAGGGAGTTGCTGAACATGGAGTTGGAAATTGGGCCAAAATATCCGAATTTTTACCAACAAAAAATAATGTACAAATTTGCAATAGATGGAGTGTCATCTCCAAATCAAAGAGAGGAAAGTGGACGAGAGATGAGCACGAATTGCTTGTCGACCTAATTAAACAGAATGGTGAAAACTGGGAAGTCATTTCTAACATATTGAATCGACCAACGCGTTACATTTATTATTATCATCATCACACTGTTATTAATGCGAAATGGACGTCAGATGACAAAAGGAGGCTTTACCATGCAATCGAAAAACACGGGGAGAATTGGGATGAGATAATGAAGTTATTTCCTGACAGAACTTTACTCAATGTAAAAGATTATTTTCGTCGAGTTCCTTCTTGTAATCCTAAGCTAAATTCTGGGCGTTGGAACGTAGAAGAAAAATCAGCATTCGAAGAAGCGATTAACAAATATGGAAAAAAGTGGAAAATGGTTGCAAGTTTTGTCGGAAGTAGAAGTTCGATTCAGTGTTCAAATTTTTGGAATGCTCGTTTTAAAAAATTGAAATCGAGTTAAAATAGTGAAATAACTATTTATGGATATGTCATAGATTTTATAAATTTTGCGTTTCTAAAAGTTAGTAAATATTGATGAATCATGAAATATGCAATAGCTAGAAAATATATTATTAGTAATGAAAAATCGCACACAATAACATACGATATAACCAGATCGGAAAAGTGTTTGTTCTGTTCAAAAAAAATTATTGTAGGTCTGTGCAGTCATTAGAGTATTTTGCAAAGTCTAATAAACCAGTGTTTAAAAAATATCGATAAATGAATATGTACAGTATATACAATAATTGATATTAATATTTTTTTACATTAAATATTTTAACGAAAATACTGATACGTATTTTATCAAGTTTCGCAGTTAGATTGCCCGAACGTTCTATTGTTGTGAGTAAAATAAGAGAGAGGATATGACGTGATGATGCATTATGTAACAATGGTGGTAATGTAAGAGGTGTTCAAGGAATATAAAGAGAAGTAGCATTTGATGGTTTTCAAAAGTTAACATTAATACTTGACTCAATGTATTGGTTTGGGATTTGATTTAAATTTCATAAACTTTAAATTCCAAGTGAATAATTATAACATATAATGACAAAAAAATATATTTTGGTTTTCTAAGAATGTTGTCAAGAAAAAGATATAAATCTTGATAACAGTAAAGACTATGTGAATATATTGAACACAATTTTTTATCCATATTAGGTTTGAATTTAATTCAATGGTTAAAATATTGTAATTATTTAATGGAGTTTATTATATCAATAAATTCGATCAAATACTTAGCAGATGTGATTTTAAAATATTATACAACTTATTAAAAGAAATATTATTAACAGAAGATTATAATAAATTAAAATATTTTTTTATTTTTAAAAATTATAAAAAACACCTGAAGCAAATCTTGAAATTAAAAATAAAATTATTATTATTTATCTATTTAAAAAATGAAATATCTACTTTATTTTTTTTACATGTACTGTATATATTTATCTGTAATGATATTTGATTTGCAAAAAAAAAAAAAACGAATAAATATTACTTCACAAGTTTATATTTGCTTAATTTGAATTTAACGCTGTATATTATATAACTCTGTACATATTGCAACAAATATTAAAAGATAATATAATTGATTTGAATAATAATATACAGTATATTGAGAAATCATAATATGTTTGTTTGTTATAATTTATTAAATAATCACATATTTCACAATCACATTCAAAAGTTAAAGAATAACGAGTTTCATTATGCTATATAAAAATTAAACTAAAAATTATCTGAATTAAAATATCTATATCTACTGTATATGTTATGGGTTTGATATCTTTTGAAACAATACATTCAAAGCATTCTAAGCAGATTCTATAAAAATATACAGTATAAATAAAACCTGTAATTAGTGTGATACAGTTAAAAGAATTCGAACGAATACAGATTCTTTTAATAGGTACAGGTTAATAATCAACAGGAATTAAAATAAGAGTGTCAAGCTTTCAAAGAAATATATCACGTGTCAAGCAGGCTAAAATAATGTGCTACACACGGCCGGAAAATCTTTGCATCATTTACGAGGGTCACAGAACTCAAATGCATCGGGTGCAGGTCGCCTGAATTTAATGCTTTTTTTGAGCTGTCGATTTTGTTTTTTATTTGTAATTTCAAAGGGCTCTTTAATTAATGCAACCTAAGTACGGTACAAGGCTGTCAATTTTACAGAAACTGGACGTTATATCTGTAACCATCATGCATGGAAGAAAGAAAGAAAGAAATGACATGGATTAATTTGTGCAGGGCACAATATGTACTGCAAATTTACTTACAATAATGAATACTATCTTAGATTGCATAATGACATAATATGAATAAAACAATATTGATAAATAAGGTAACATCTATAACTATTACAGCCTGATAAGGAATACATTTTTGAATTACCCTCATTGTAATGGATATTTTAATGTCTCTTATATTTCTGCCAATCAATATACAGCATACGTTCAAAAAAAAACCTATTCTCATTCGCATATATTGATTGGCTGATGGGTAAGTATTCTACAGGGATGTTATACACCGCGACATACGGTTGCACCTAATCACCTACATTCGCCAATATTTGTTATTTCTTAGGGCCCAAGGAAACTATAGAAAGGCCTTTAACAGTCTTATTCTCTTCCAGGAAATTTATCCCGAATTAGGGAAATCACTGCGTTCGACACTTCCTTACACATTTGTTTGTCAAGAGGACTCGAGGATCTCCAAACAATCTCGCGCACCTTACGGATAACATTATCATCGTTTACGTTTAATCTGATCGCCTCTTCTTTCACGTTAATGTTACAAATAACACGAGCAGTCATATTCTTTTTTTTGCAATCAAATTTGTATCGGTTGAAAATTACTTTGGCATCATTGATGATCGGCGGAAAGACGTTTTGGAGGTTGATGTTGTTAAGAAACCAAAGATGAGACTGTTGATTCATCGGTTCCATGGTAGAACGGTCAATGGTAAAAAGAAAGGGCTTTTATACCAATTATAACTAGAAGAAATGTCATATCGATTGTAAATTAAGAAAAAAGTGGATACCAATGGTAACCTAAAGGAATGGTGGAATAAAGGACCATGTATGTGTGTATGAAGGTATAAACAAAACGTGAAAAAATTCAGAAGGCTAAATTATCCGACACCGATCAAAGAAACCCATGAATAAAATTATCCATAGAGACCCTCTTGCCAAATGCAATAATCTGTATTATGATAATTACCTACATATCATTCCACGTTTATCACACGCCTCATTAAAAAAGAATAAATTAGCCTGTGGGTACTTTTTTTTTGTTCTTATTCATGCAGATATAAAACCATTGTCCGTGTACGTTAAACACGCATACCATCAATAAAACTGAATTTGACTGAACTTTTTTATCATTTTCCTTGAAGATCAAAAGAACCTTTTTTCGAATCCCAAGTCTCTCTACTTTGACTTGGTTTCTTATTTGCATGTACTTTGGGGTCACAAGTAATTCTTTGTTTGAGATTTCATTCACTATTTAATCTATCTTAAATAGTATTTTTGTCTGTTCACTTTCCTAAAACTAAGTAAATGGTGACTGGACTCGATGTCTTGCATCATTCACGGAGAGTTCTTTGAGGTTTTTTTTAGGATAACGGACGGTAATATATTGATTATACTTTACTGAGTCAAGATCAGATCATCAAGTTTCACCGATCAAATTGATTCTATTGGAGGAAAAAAAAATCATTGGTTTGGTTAATTATTCAAGTTTTTGTACTTGTATGAATTGTATATTGCATGTTTAATAAATAAACCAAACAAACAAATAAATGAGGAAAAAATTTTTCTGAAACAAATCGGGATGAGCCAAACTGATTTGCAATTGTTTTTTTTTTAAAAAAAAAAATGTATACAGTAGTTGAATTAACAATTCTGTACTATTTCTATATAAAATAATTGTTAAAATTCAAAACCAAAAAAATTAGTAAATCAACTAAAAAAAAAAAATGACACCTCACATTCGAATAAAATAATGTTTATATTATTTGTTTTTTTTTTAAAAAAAAATATTATTGTCTATATATTGAAACATGTTGATAAAACAATATCTCAATTATATAATTTATAATTTAACAAAAATTAATTCTATAAATATATACATACTATACAGTATATACAGCATATATTATTTCAATACAATATTTTAAATGCAAGCAATTTAATTTTGTAAAAATTTTATAAGATTTAATTAATAAATACTTTTTTTATATTTGATCTTAAAATCAAAACATTAAATTTTTATTTCATATTTAAATCTTTTTATTCTTTTTATACTGTAATCTCTTTTTTTAATAAAAAAATAATAGTAAAATTTTTAATTGATTTTTTTCATTTTTTACAATAAATATATTATATACCATATGTATAGTATAAATCAATAATTAATAAAATAAGATAAAAATTTATATACGTATAATTACAAATATAAAAACAAAATTTATTTAATAAAGTTTTTAAAATATATTATTATGATTTTCTTAAAATTGAATTTTTAAAAAATTGTCATTAAATAAAAATAGTCATAATAATAATATAATAATAATAATAATTTTATGTAATACAAAAAATTATTAAGAATATAAATTTTATATTAAATATAAGTTTTTTAAAATTTTAAAGATTTTTTAAAACTAATTTTAGATAATAAAAAAAAATCAATTTTAATAACATTTAATAAATATAGTAATAAATATTTTATAATTTTTTTTGTAAACTCAAAATTCTTATTTATTTTTATATTTAAGTTTTTTTAAAAAACATTTTCTATAGCAAAATTTCAATTTTCATCCATATTATATATTCATATTTATATATTAAATTTATGTTTTTTCAAAAATGTATTTTTGAAACTTGAAATCAATATTTTCAAATAGATTTATAAATTAAGTATTAATGAAACTTTTATATTTTATTAATAGATTATAATATATATATTTAAAGTTTTATTATAATTAATTATTGTTTATTAAATTATATTAAAAAAACTTAATTCAATTACTTTTAATCCATGTTATATACTGTATATATATGTGTAAATTTTATTTTCATTAATTAAATATTATAATTTGTATATAATTACTCAAATAAACATTTTGTAAAATTCTTAAAAATATATATTTAATATAATAATATACAATATACAAACTAATTAAAAATTAAAAAATATAAAAAATTTTTTATCTTCTTGATATTTTTTATATGAAATTATTTTAATCATCACTTTAATAAAATTGATTTTTTTTTGAAAATTTTTAAATTTTAAATAAATAAAAACATTGATATATTATATTACATACAAATAAATAAATAAAAATGATGTTTGCTTACTTAAAAATTAAATTTATTAATAAAGTTTATTATTGTATTCTATCTATTTTTATTTTATTTACAGTGTACTGATTAATTATTGTATATACAAAAAATCGATTTATATAATTTATTGATTTATTGTGTATAAACAAATATGTTTAAAATAAAAAATATATTTAATTTAAGTATAGGCATTATGTTGCAGTTTTAATTAAAACTTTGACATAATTAAACGGCGCATGATTAAAGCCCTTGCATATAAACTACTTAATATGAAAGTTTTAACTGCGCTATAATGCTTCTTATTGCCTTTTTTATCGTCTACAGTAAATATCAACTGTATTCTCTAAAATTGTAATATATATACTGTAATTACTCGTTTAAATTTTTGATATTGTTCACACTACCGTACTGTTTTGATACATTCATTTATAATATAATTGATAGAAAAAAAATAAATAAATAAAAGAAACATCCCATTGTACTGTGAGTATAATCTATGTCTAAAATATGGAATATCAATCGTTATTCCTGTAATTCTCTATGGTTCTTAACACAAGTGGTGCTACAAAACTTAAGATTCATTTTCTCAAATGGAACCAACCCGGAAAGGGACTTCTTACACATTGCACACGTGTTCATACCCAGTCTAGCTTCAGCAGCTCTTGCTCTTCTCTCTCTCTCTATTCTCATCCGCATTTCGGGTGATATACCCAACAAAGAATCTGTTGCACCTCCAAGTAATTTTTCCGACTTTGAAGAGGGATTACTCTTCGCAGCTAATTTAGCCGTCACACTCTCACTGTTTGTCTCGGAATCTTGTTGATTTTGCTCACCATCGGTTGATGATTCCTTTTCCTTTTTATTCGCATTTGCTTTTTTCTTTTTGGCGTTCGTTTTCTGTCTCTTTTCCTTCAATTTTCGCTGCTGTTCCTCCTCCATATCCTTAGTCAAAGGACTAGGCACGTGTGCAGAACTCCAGTCCCATTGATTTGGATTATTTGCCATATGTCTACGAAAGACATTGCGGGTCTCTTTATCCTTCGCCAAGTCATATGGTGTCATATTCTTCGACGACAAAATTGTAGGATCAGCGTTCTGAGTCAACAAATATTCAACGATATCGCCATGACCTGTAAATGATGACAGGTGAAGCAGAGTTGGCGTCTTGCTGATGTCATTCTCGGAAACGGAGGTGTTGGGAAGTAGGTTCAATGCATTAAGTGAATGCTTGGAAATATGATTTTTCAACAATTCTAATTTTCCCTGCTTTGTTAAGCTAATAAGTTTCAATATAACATCTGATACAGCCGGATCGAATTTTATGGTTTCGGCTGTCCGAATGGTCTCTTCCCCCTTCCCGTCGAGAGGAGGTTTATCTTTGATGGATCGTTGTATATTTTCCGATTTCTTTTCATGATTCTGGAGAGCCTCTTCAGTCATCTGCGAAATCTTGACGGTGGTAAGTTCAATAAAACATCTTTTCAACTCGTTGAATGTCTGAATTAAAGAGTTTTTTTTTTTTTCTATTAATTTAAGTACATGCATCAAATAACAAGGTTCACAATCTATATAATACTAACTGGTCGTCTGGTTGAAAATGGAAAGGATCGAATACGAGGATCGTCTATGTTGAATAAGTAGTTCAAGAAACTTTAAAATACGTCTGCCAATATTATTGAAGCCAATTTAAAAGTACCTTTTTTTAGTACCGCCTCATCATAGTTGTAAAGAATTTTTTTGTTAACACTCGTCGCACGCACGAACACGATTTCGCTCTGATCAATCATAGGCTTCCACTGATCGAGTAAGAGACGAATATCATTTTGCAGAGCAGCTTCGTTATATCGCCTTATGGTAGCACCTGCAGACTTTGCCTTTCCTTTTGCATTATCACTATTCGCCTGACTACCGCCTTGTTTTCTACGTGCTAGTGTAAGAATACAACATTAGACTCTCAGTGGGACCAAGTTTTCATGATCCAATCGTTCTTACTTGTATATCGGTGAAAAGTTTTATAGACAACGACTTTAACTTCTTTGGGATTTGTGACCCTTGAGTTCGAAGCTATATCCAAAACAAGCCCAGCGAAATGACCACCACCGATCATAATCATCGTCCAGTACCTTGGTTGTCCCTTCGATTTTGCTTGTAGCTTCTCAATATTCTCAATCGGGTTATCCTGATTATCACCCTTGCTATATAGAATGTTCTTGTAAACTCCGAGGTAAATCCCATCGAGCAGTATGTTAGAACTGGTAAACCATAAAATTGGAACCGAATTCCTTGCGCCTCCTTTAACGGACACTTCTTTTCCGTGAATATTGTGAAGTTCAAATTCTTCCGCAAGGGTCGCGATGTTTTCACTCTGGGAGGACGAATCAGATTCCGAAGTCTCGGATCCAGAAATGCTTGATAAAGCATCTAGAAGTGAAATCTAAGAATCAACAAATATTCTTTTCTTCAACGATAATGTTACCAGAACTTCAATGCCTACCACCCGTGAACTCTTCAAACTCTTGTTCCGTAACGGGAACATAGATTGTCTTTCCGGCATTAATGTTCATCGAACGGCGTTTAACGTTAAATCGATGCCAGTCCAGCGCAAAGTGTGCTCTTTGTTGTTCTACAGTGTCAAAAGACGAAATACCACAAGCCAAACATGTTGGCCTAAGAGGCTCACGCTCGTTGGTTACATCGTTTTTATTTTGATCAAGATTTAATTGAGGTAAAGAATCTACCTTGCGGGATGCAAGTGTGGAAAGAGTGGCCGTCGGTAAGGAAAGAATATTTACCGGACGCGCGAGAATGGTTTCAAAATTCATATTTTTATAATATCTGACTTTTTTTTTTTTTCTTTCTGTGGACCGAGAACGCAGTTTTCCGTTTACACAGTCCTAACCGAAGAACTTTTATATTCTAAAACACGTGACTGACGCGTAGCAGCACACAAGTAGATGTTTTACAAATGGAAATGATTAACACAATACAATTAGCTGCGCGCGCAGTACTGTAGTATGCGGCGCATATTACTAGGAGAAATTTCTTATTTAAGTTACAGGGTCATTATTAATAACAAAAATGGGTTTTTTTAAGTGACTCAAATACAGTATGTATAACTTTTCAAGAGAGTTCAAAACCGGTGTTTGAATTGATGGCTATACATTAAAAAAAAAAAAATAATCTATATTTAGGAACTCTCCAGCGAGTTTGAACTGAAAAAGGAAATCAATCTTACCGTATTTCAACTTCTCTCTCATGATAGATTTTGAAGAATAAGCTAAAGTTGATATTTTACAAAAAGACAAAAACGATAACGTGCAATGAGAAAATGGATGAGAACGAGTAAATACGAAAGAAATATATTGAAATCACATTCAATTACCTGGAAGCTTTAGGAGGTTAAAGCTAAAACGTAAAAGATAATGTTATACATTGCACTTCGAATTTATATAATTCCAAGAAACCTTTAGGGTGCTTACCATGTGGAGCTTGTTGGTAATCTTCCTTTCGATGCAGACCTGGAGTTTCCAATATTGAAGAAGGCCTTGACTGGTTCGAGAACAGCCCTGGATTCGTGGCTTTGTTCATGCTCCAACGACACCAGGCGGACAGTGAACTGTGGTTGTAAAAATCTAAATTCATTCGATCATATCAAAAAGTTCACTATCAGGAAGATTCATGTTGACCCAGTCTAATTTAACTAACTTACCTGAAACCCCCAAGCGGCGGCTAAATTTACGTCGTATGAATGATTAATTAATATACAGTATATTCGAAAATCAACCTACTGACTCATGAAGAAATTACCTTTGAACAGCTTGTGACAAATTTCAAGAATGCCCTCCTGTCTTTGGAATCAAAATCTTCCAGTATTGACCAAAGATTTTTAATGCACCTATGTTGGTCAAAATATCCATCTTGATACACTGCGCATTTACGCAAGTCTGAAGGTTCTATAATTGACCAAATCGGTTAAGTTATTCGTCAAAAATAACACAATAACAACTTGGTACACACCCCAATCAACATCTTCGCCCGAGATCACTCTGTTCAATGAAAAAATACAACTTCATCAGTTATAATGTTTGACTCAACGATCTACCAGAGGATAGATAATAACCGTTGTAGCTCCGGAGGCGAAAACATTCTCAACCAATTTTCCGGAATTACAGACTGAAACCTAAAAGAAACGAAATTAACATGTGATAAACCATATTCTAAAAAGGTTTTCAGGAAATCGACATACCCGTCTATGAAGGCTTTTGTTTGTTCCTTGTTTTGTTTATTTAACCGATAATCCGCCATCAAATATAAATACTATATGTAAAAGAATAGGCGCCTCGTCTTAACTCGACCCGATAGCATCAAACAAAATTGTACATTAATAAAGATAAACCTACCTGAATTCTATTTTCGTTGGTTACCATCATGTGTGAACCACCCTGTGAAATGAAATAAAAATATGTTAATTACGAATATTGTATCAAAAAAAAAAAAAAGCTTAAATAAAAATGTCAATAATTATTTGATAATGACCGGTCTAAGTTCTTTGGTTATGATTCTTCCATTGATCTCTTCATCTATGGCGAAATATAGTCCCAAGTCTTCCACATTACCTATATACGAGCTGTTTTGTGAAGCCGAAAATTCTAGAAAACTTTAAAGGGACACGTCGCATCTAAATATATACAAACCATCATATCTCTTCAAGAACATCAAGTTCTTCCATAATTCATTATTCAATCCGATCAGATCTTCTAAAAATACCGCTCTTCCGGATAACTTACTCAAGAAGAACTCGGCAAACTGAACGTCGCACAAAATTCCCTCTTGCACAGCTCTTGCTATCATTCGTCCTAAGAATGAGTATAATGATAGCTTTGTGGATGTACCGTGAGGATTGGGATACAAAGAATTATTCGAGGTAGAAGAAAATAGATCACGCTTTGGATCAAACGCTGAAATTTAATAATAGCATGAAACCTTGTTTTTAAAAATTTCGAGTTAAACTTCGCGATAAGCTTTTTTGACTACCTTCAGCAATCAACTGTGTAATAAATTCTTTGAAGGGACCGCCTTGATCCACGCCAGCCTCGTCCACTCCTGATAAACAACGAAATTCGGTTTTGACACTTATTCTTTTAACGCACACGTGTCAAATGCTCATTCATATATAGCACGGTACAGTACATACCAGTCTCGTTAATGAATTTTACTCGAATTGCACCTTTCGTACGAACCGCCGTCAACCCTCCCAAATGTTTATACCCATCCTCCAATACATAATTTCTTCGGACCGTGATAAATACATCGTTATTGGACGTAACACTATTTTGCAAAAATCCACGAAATATTTCAAGCCTGGTCTCAAAAGGAATTGTGTGGGGCAATAAATTCAAGATCCTAAGAGAGATAGGTTCATTAACGCGAATTCTTTCCAAAAAGGAAGTTCCCAACGTGTTATTGTTACTATCTTTTGATTTCTTGAAAAAGTTGGCGAACGACACAGGTAAAGACTTCTTCGGATCTTTAATGAGCAACCAGGTGTTGTCGGATCCGATGAATGAACGTCGGGTATCACGAGAATGCAATTGCAGCAGAACCCTTCGTGCAGATTCGAATATAGCGGGAGGATAATTGTCAGGAGACGAATGACTAAGGAGAGCGAAGCAAAATTTATTAAAAAATGTAGCCATGGGAATCAAGTCATTTTCTATTGTGAAGGTTGTTTGCATTTCGTATAATTCTTCATCATCCAAGGTTCTGCGATTGACATGAACAAATTGTATAATGTGGGAATATCGTTAGCCTAAAATTTGGTAAAAGTTGACTTCTTTGGAATAACCCTTTATGCGCATAATACTAACAGTAATGATATGTCGCAACACTCGCAGAATAAACCCAGTATCTCGATCAGTGGTTCTCTTTCCGGTTCTTTAACCACTGCGTCTGTCAAAAATATTTTCATTCGGCCTTTAGGACCCAAACACATCATGAACTTCCACAAACTAGGCACAAAACCTGGCAAAAAAGTCAAGTTCATCATGATATCGTGTTTCTGGACGCCTAATAGTTTTGAAAGCATAACATACAATTTACACAATATCTGCGTCTCGACTGCCAGCAGAGTTGTTTGGCTAGATGTCAGGCTCGATTTCTTGTCCATGAACGTGGATTTGGATATGCTGGGACCAACATTATCGTGTGGCATTAGCCTAAAGTTCAAAATATGATCAAATGCACCAAGCAATAATTGTCTTTGCCAGAGGAATTCAAGTTGATTGATTAATTTATTGAAATGTGACGCAGGGATGTTTGGGTCCGTATTTCCTGAATACCACATAAAAATAGGATGGTATTGATAATGCGTATTCGACTGCTTCGTGGACACGAACTTTTGACAATGTTGCAGTAGGTTTATAACGGACTGTATGAAATTCTGAAATTTTATTGAACCAGGTTGAACAACGAAATATCTCTTGTCATCTTTTGTTGGATTGTGATTTGATAAGTGGACAGTTAAGTTTGTCTTCTGCCTAATCTCATTTTTACGAAGGGAAATGATATCTATCCTTGACATAAGTTCTGTTAGATTTCCCAGTAGGAACACCGTGTCATTTCCGCTCATGGAACTTAATATTTTCTTCGAACTTTCGGTGCCACATAGTGCGTGAATCATCCTTGACGAAATGTGATATTGCCGGATCATACCCATGCAGATATCGTCGAAGCACGATACCAGGCATGGTATTGACAGAACACGACTGATAAATTTACCAAAGGTTCCACTTAAAGGAGTTGACTGTTCAATACATTCCTCCTCATCATCACTAAAGTTCAATACAAATAAACAACATCGAAGGCATGCCGTCAACCATAGTTGTGTCGATTTCAACTTCTTCTCGTCATCAGCCGCCAATTTAATCTTTGTCGATCTTGATTTGAAAGATAATATCGAATTTGCTCTAAGAATCATCCCATTCCTGATCTGTTCATAAAAACCTTGGTCTACTATATAACTACGAAAGGTTGACAAGTGCTGATCCAGAGGTGTGGATTTTCCCTTTATAACATAATTTTTGGGATCTAGAAAGTAAATCAAAAGTATCAGCTCTGATCCAGATAGATATAAAATGGGGCTCGAAGGTACACCGGTGTTATTGTGAGAATGTCCAGTTACATAAACAACACACTGCCAAAGAATTTTCTTCATCAATTTCTGAGTCGAAGCCATGTAACATTTACTTAATAGCAATGAGTGAAACGGTATTATTGCTTGCTGAGTATTCTGCTTTGTCGTCGACGTAGAATTGGTGGTGGACAATATCATCCTGCAGAGATGAGAGAATCGAGTTTTGTCGGTTGGATCATTGGGCTTAAAGAAAGCAAAGAACAGTAACGTAAGACCAAGGATTTCTACTGAGGATGTTATGGGTTGACGTTGTCCATTATCATTGGAAGCGAAACCTGAGTCGATGTCCCACAATTTTCGCAATTGATTGGTATTTTTCTTCCTATTAACATGCTTTCGATAAGCGGATTGTATGACTACTGCTGCTTGTGATCTGATTTCATCTTGTTTTTGCTTAATGCGTTGTCGTTCTCGCTGTTCCCGTTCTTCTCGAGCTTTATCAGCAAATGATTTCTTTTTTTCATTTTGACCATTAAAAGGAAACATTGTATGTATGATCTGTGTCCAAATGCAGTCTGTTAGAATAACGTTACCGCGCAAAATCTGATTGGCCATCACAAAGTGCCTTGCTGATCTTAATGGTTTATGTAATACAAATGCGAAGAATAAGAACGCCTCGTCTTTTACCTGTTTTGGTCCGGGAATTTTTTTAATCAATGTTCCATTAATTATTCATATATGGTAATTAAGTTTTTTTTTTTAAAGAAAAAAAAATTCGATATAATAACTATGAAACAAACAAACAAATAATATACTGTATATGAAGTGATATAAACCTTTTTAAATTTTTATTTATATTAAAATAAAACTTGAAATCTAAAAAAACTGCATATGATGTTATTATGTTTTTATACCTAAAAATTTATCTTTATTGTTATTATTATTACTATTGATTTTTGATAACTTAAATAAAATATCAAAGTTTATAACTTTGTAAATTAAATTTACCGTAATACTGGTTATAATAATTTAAAATATATACTATATATTGATAGTAAATATAAAAAATATGTTTAAAAATACAGTATTTTAGATCTAACTTCATATAATAATTTTTTTTCTTTTATACTAAATTATAAAATATTTTTTTCATAACATTTAAAATTATTTAACTAAAAAGTTACTTCTTATATATTTCTTAAAAATTTATACAATATTAGTTTTAATTATATATTATTTATTAATAGTATTTGTTTTTATTTATTTAATAAAAATTTAAAGTTAACTCTTTTTACAAAAATCAAAATTCTTAAAAATTGCTTTTTTTGGTAATTTTAAGAACATATATAAATAAATATTATCTGAATCCCAAAGAAATCCAAAGATCCAACAAACACAAATTAATTATCAATAAAGATATCACATCTATTAAATCTTTTTTTTGTAATTAATACTTCTTTGCTTGTTTATTTTTTTAGACAGAACAAAATTTATTACAAGAAAAAGAAAAGAAAAGGTATATAACTCACAATAAGTTTAAAGAAAAAGTCAATATTAATTTTTTTAGCTTTTAACTAGTTGTATACAAGATTTTACACTTCTTTAGATACCAAAAAAAATTTTGTTAATCAGATTCTACCTGATAAATTAAGCAATCTCAATACTAAACAAAAAAACAAAAAGATGTCAAACTTTCTTTAAAGGAATTTTGATCAAAAGAATTCAAAAAACAAACAAATAACAAATTCAATTATATTAATTATTCAAGTTATATAAAAAAAATCTTTCTGGTTTGGAAAAATCAAAATCAGTTTACTTTTATCAAGTAATTTATATTACAAACCAAAGTATAAACACATTAATAATATAAGCAAGTTAACAATATTAACATAGCAACATTAACAATACAATCATATCAATAATATAAATAAATCAACATCACTATTATATTAGCATGTCAACAATATAAACATGGCAATATCTTTTTAATAACAAATACATCAATAATCTATCAACAATACAAACACATTAGCAATCCACTATTATCTAAATATATCAATAATCTAATATCATTATAGATACGTTAACAATCATTATTACTATTAACATGTTAACAACCTGTCAAAAACATAAATGCATCAATACAAATATATTAATACAAATATATTAATAAATATATTTGCAATTTATTATTAACATAACACATTAGAAAAACATTATCATATATATTATTCATCTTTTTCATATTTCACAAAATATTACAAACCAATTCTTCCAATTCCTAGTCAATACTTCAACTAATTTACTTCAAATCCTATTAATATTCAAATCTCACTATATATCAAACAACACAACTCTACTAAATTATTCTTATAAAAAACAAAAAACAACTTTTTGCATTAATATACATGAACAAGAATAACAATATAGTCATTACAAAACTTATCAACTTCATTACTACTTCATTACTATCAAACTACTTTTCTAAATAGTTTATCTCTATACAAAATTTAACATATCACAACTCTTCAAACCTCTCTGTAATTCAAATTGGCTTTTCAATCAAAAATCAAAATAGCTTTTAAATTCAAGTTATTATTTCAAAAGTCAAACTTGTTATTTACTTGGATAAGTTCTTAAGTTTTCAGAATTTCTTTTGAAAAATCTTCTTGAATAATAAGTATTTTAGAAAAGTAGTCTTAAATAGTGTATTCAACAAAGGCTAGAACTATTTCAAACACATCTCTTGGAATATGGTCAATATTGAAAGAAAAGTCAATAGAAAAAATGAATTATATAACTTAAAAGCAAATTCTTTACTTTAATACTTTTTCTCAAACATCTTTTTCAACTGTATTTCATTAACTGAAAATTTATTCTTATCAGATTTGAATAAAAAACTAAATTATTAAGGAGGTACTAATTTCTAATTTAGTAAATAGTTATTTTTAAAATTTTACTGAATTAAAGTTTTTATAGAATATATTTATATATAGACAGATCAATATTTATAACAACATATCTCAATATATTATCATTGTTATAAACTTTATATTAAGACTTTTTGTAAAAATTAAATTAACAATTAATAAAAATCACAATTTGAGAAATGCTTTATAAAAAAAAAACTTATAATAAATTTAATATTAATTTAATACTAAAATAATATTATTAGAAACTCTTGTTATTATATTGTCTTAATATAATAAATTTATGACTTAAAAGTTAATATATATAATTAAAGATCTTAATAATACTATTTTAATATCAAATCAGTATTGGATTTATTATAAATTTAATATAGTAAGTTATAACCCATATATTAAATTTGTTATAAGTTAATACTATTAATAAACTTTTTAAAAATTTTATTAACTTTAGATAAATACTATTATATATTATTAATATTTATCAAAAATCATTATTTTTTATATATATTATTTTCTTTTTTTCTTTAAAAATTTTCAAAATGTCTATATAATTTAAAATAATACAACAAATTCAAAGCATTATAATTCAAAAACTTAATTGTAAAACTTTTTTGAAATTTTAAGTTACTATTTGCAAAAAGATTAAAGAAATAATTTTTGTTATTAAAAAATGATATTTTATATAATTTTGCTTTTTTTCTTATAGATATGAATTTTCATTAATGATTATTCTAAGTATAACAAATAATTTTCTAGTCAATATTTTGTATAAATAAAGGAATTATATATAAATAATTAGATTAAAAACAACCTATAATTGATTAAAACATTATAAAAAAACTATAATTTCCTTTAGTTATAAAAAAGAAAAAAAAAGAATAACTATAATAATTATATAATTTTGAATTTTTGTAATTTTTTTTTATAATAACTGATATACAGTAGGCACAAAAAAGATCTGGACTTTTATTTCATTACACAAAAAATGTGATAATAACTGAATTCTGGATAAGTACATTTTTGTAATGAGTTATTTATATTAAATGACTCATGCACACTGGTTTATATAAATAACTTATTATTTTAAGCTGCCAAATTAATATTGGATGCAAAAAATGTCATTCAATACTGATCTCGCTATGCAAAGAACAGTCATAAGGCAGTTATGGAATAATGGTATAAGGAAACCTGCTGAAATCATATGAATTACAGGTTTTCCAAAGAGCACAACATATAATCATATAAATCAACTCAAAAAAAGTGGCACCCTTGTCTCACTTCCTATTTCTAGAAGACCCAAAATTCTTACAGTGAAAAAGTGTCATTATCTCAGGCAACTCATATAAGCCAATAATGAAAATTTTGTTCAACAGTTGAAAAAACTTTCTAGCGATCACTTTTTTGGCTTATAACTCTATTTTTTCTCAATTGAATTATCAATTTGAATTATGTTAACATCAAGTAGAATAATGAAATTTATTTGTGTTATATAGAGTTTGCCATATCAGTTTGAAGAAATTGATTAATTAAATACAATGTTATTCCAGAAGTCATTTAACTTAAATAGGAGGTGGTGCTATAAAGTTTGTTATACCAATTGGAGTTGTGAACTTATACCAGAGTTAAATCAAAAGTCTTTTCTTATACAATTGTAAAAAAGTATATTTCTTATTTTAAAAATATTAAATTTTTTAAATAATAATTATTATTTTTAAAAATATCTATTATTTTTACATTTATTTTTTATTTAATAATATAAAAATTGCCTCAATCAAAATCTTTTTCTTGACATATAAATTTTGAGTTATTAAAAAGTTATATATCTCTTAAACAAATTACTACAATTGCATAATCTAAAAAATTAATATTGGTATAAACAAACTTGTTATATTTTCAAACTCTTTCTGCTGATCCTTTTGCCAACCCAAAAAACAGACGTTCTCAAAAAACTTTTTGTTTTTATGATAACAAAGTCTATACACTTTCCTTAACAACACTGGTTCCTTAACCAGCAGAGCGAGCAGAAGCTACCACTTGTTTTATTTT
>CAJVPV010000649.1:0-20095 GCA_910591835.1 Acaulospora morrowiae | reverse complement strand
TGGAAAGCGAAAGGGATATTTTCTCTAATTTTGAAAATTACTATAAAAGGAAATTTTTAGGAAAAATGTTGTGTACAGGAAAGAGTTTTTTTTTTTTAAAAAACAATAATTATAAAATAATGAAATAGATATTTAATTAACTTGTAATATTTTTTAAAAAATTTATCAAGTTTTTAATAAAAAAATTTTTATTTTATAATATATAATTAAAAATTTTATGATATTTGTAATCACCTGACCTGATAGGCGTTACATTCGATAAAAAAAAAAAAAAATCCCAATTCACTTTACTTGATCAATATGGCAGATGAGATAAGTGAGCCGAAGATTCAAGAAATCACTGATGAAAATTCAGCCGGAGGTTCCAAAGCTTCGGAGAAAGAGGGAGTTGCAAAGATTCAAGAAATCATTGAAGAAGCCTTGGAAGATAAGGCCACTACCGTCGAATCTGACGAAGATTCGGATGAAATTCCGGGGCTAGAAGGAGATAGAGACTTTCCGTCTGATGTTGCTCCGGCAGATCTTGCCAAACTTCAGAATCAGAGCCGTGGGGAAAAAAAGGCCCGTAAAGCGATGCAAAAATTGGGATTGAGACTTGTAACCGGTATTAACCGTGTCACAATTCGAAGGCCTAAAAATGTAAGCGATCGATAGAAGGGCATACGCGTTTTATCTATCATTATGAGTTTATTTTTTCGCGACATTTACCAACGATCATCTCTCACAGTTTGCTGTATTATATGTTTTGCTTAGATCCTCTTTGTAGTCTCTAATCCTGATGTCTATAAATCGGCCAATTCTGACTGCTATATTGTATTTGGAGAAGCTAAAATTGAGGACCTCAATACTCAAGCCCAGGCCAACGCACAACAACAATTCCAGGCCGATGCTGCAGCCACACAGGAAGCAATTAGTAAAGTAGAAGATGAAGGCGCCGAGGAAGACGAAGAAGATTTGAATATAGATGAATCTAATGTTGAGCAGAAAGACATTGAATTGGTCATGATGCAAGCTGTGCGTTTTTTGTTTTTTATTACAAATAAATTTTCATTGATAAATTGTGGTGAATTGTCGCTTAAGTTTGTAAATTTCACCCTTCTCAGAATGTCTCTCGTGCCAAGGCCGTAAAAGCTCTCAAGAGTAACAACAACGATATCGTTAATGCTATTATGGTGATTGAATTTTTTTTTTTTTTTTTTAAATGTGATTGTGATTTTGGGCGTAAAATTTACATTTCTCTTTTTTCACCCTGATCAACACTTCCAATTGTGCAGGCTTTGACTTTGTGATGACAAGAATTCCACTTTAAAGGACCAGAAACAATTTTTTACACCAAAAAATAAAAAACATTTTTTATTTGGAACTATCACACACTATCCCGAAAATTCACGAATTATAATTGTAATAATGGCATGTTTTTGTTGTTCACTCATCATGTTTAACATTAATTTTCAGTAAACGCCCATAAAAAAAAATTTTTTTTTATTATGACAATACGAGAAGTAAAAATATTAATATGCATTTTTGTCTGAGACAACGTGACTAGTATCAACGGTATAATTTATATACAGAAGATAAATCAATTTACAACCAAACCCTCCAGAAGATAAAGGAAAAATGGATCTACGTTTTTTTTTGTTTTTTTCTTTGAGCAAAATCTAGCCTTTTTTGTCCGGCATTTAAAAGAATTTAACCAAAGGTGATCTGGGAGCCACCGCCACCAGGAGGTTTTGTGATGCGGCTTGAGGGCTTGTAAGCTGTGCGTGTACCAGAATCTTCATTGCTCCCAGTTCCTCGTTTTTTCAATTGATCATCCATAAAATCGTCGCCAATCTGAATCTGTGATGCGTTAGAATTTGGGTTCATCTTTTTTTGAGAGTGTGTGAGCCTCTCATAAGGCGCTTGTTCATTGTCTTCCCCAATAGAGAACTGAGACTGATTTTTGTTTGAATTGTACCTGCTGCGACTGGTAAAAGAGTCCTCCGAATCATCACCAAAAACTGAAGATCTACCACCTGTACCACCAGGTTGAAGGACTCGGCTAGATGTGTGGACGCCTCGGCGACCCGTCGGTTGTGGTTGGCTGATATTCATACGTGAAACGCCAGCGGCCAAATCATTTCGGCCGAAAGGATTGAGGTGAGCACTGGAAATATCCCTCAAAGCGTCCACTTGCTTTTCAGACACGATAGGCCAAGAATTCTTATCGGAAACCAATTTGAGCTGTTTCAAAACAGAAGCTTGATCCCAGTAGATGCGGATAGAAATAATTCTATCACCTTCGAATGTCGCTGTAGTCACCATTGGAATGACGACCTTATTGTCAACCAAGTATCTACTGTCTACACCTGGAACAATCCAACTTCCTTCACCAGTAACAAAGCTGATGGTTGTATCTAACTCTTCAACAATAGAATCTGGCCCAACAGTCCTCTTTATAACATTTTCTTTTATTCCAAGTACTCGAGGATCGTACGCCGCTGCAAGAAATTGTCTCACAGCATCATATCCCCTTGCTCCAGATGCTGTAGGAACGAAAACTACTGAAGCACTGTCAGTGAAATAATCTCCATCACGTTGTTGTTTATATTCATCCCAAATTTGTTCAATACTCATGTTTGTAAAGAGAAAAAAGTTTTTTCAAAGGATTCGTGTGTGTAGATATGGAGCGAGAGAGAGGAGGAACTCATTTGTTCCACATTTTGCATCAGTGTATATTTAACTAAAAAAATTCCATATTTAGAAATCACAATTGTACTGGAATAATTCTTATAGCGTTTCCTTTTTTGATAAGATTTAATGATCGGAAACAATAAGGGTTTGGCACAATGAATCGATCATTAGGTTATGTATTACGTTCTTTACTGTATATTTAGACAAAAACAATTATTTTTTTTAATTTGTTCAAGTAGCACTTGATTAGATCAGAATCATGCGCTTCGTGACGTCATCAACATTCTCGCCAGTCAAAATACAAATGAGAAAATCTTATGGTACACTAATTTAACAATCACAAATAATGTTCAAGAAAGGTCGAAACCTACGTCGGCATTAATGGCGTACGACAGTTTCCTAATTTTAGAATTGAGAGATTAGAATTTTCAAATGGGCCAATAAAAAATAGTATTTGGAAAGAAACATACTCCCTCAACGTATCTTCGTCTGGATACGCAGGTAATTTTAATAAATTAACACAAGTGCTTGACGAGGGTAATCTGGTCCCAGAGCCAGCCCTTCGTATACTGAACTTAGGATTAAGCTCCTTAAACCCAAGTAAAGGTGGTCGAGAACACGATGTAACAAATTTTATTAATTTTTGCTTTTGTTCCTCGGAAAATTCCGATACAACTTTCCAAAAGTGAATGATAACGGGGTCATCATCTTTGTATTCGGCGTACACGGTGTTTCTTCGTAGATCCTCAAGGTTGATGGGAATATATGCCCCTCCAACAAGGATCTGTAGTTCTTGCTGTTTTGAAAAAAGAGAATTTTCGATTACAGATGCATCTTGTAAAGTGCGTATTAATGGGTCGAATTTTAGTGACAAACTAACTTGATTGAACATTCTTAGCCACTTTGGTTTTATCAAGTCTGATAATCCGCGGAAAAATGACTTGCACTGACGTTCGATTTGTTTATTTAGTCGATAATTCGCCATCAGGTAAATATAGCGGATACGGTTCTCGTTGGTGACAGGTATATCGCTACCTCCCTCCTCCAATTCAATAGTGCGTTGCTCCCCGAATTCTGCACAAAGTGGAATCTCATGAGATCAAAGAAAAATGATCACGCATAACTATGATATATTTACCGTCGTCGACCACGGTGAAGTTTAATGATAGATCAGACTCTACGTTTCCTTTATAATTTTTCAGGATGATTAAGCCCTGATATAATTCCGGATCAAGGGAAGGTAGGTCATCCACTAAGTCGATAATATCTTATTAGCCTCAACTAATTTTCATCAGACAAGTCATCTGAATGAAGCAACCTACAATATGACGTTCTCCCGAGCCACTTGCTAAGGAAAAATCCGGCAAACGCGGCGTCCACTAAAATTCCTTCGTACAGTGCCTTACCCAGTATACGACCAATGAACTCGTAATAATTGAGACGCTCATCTAAAAATGCACGATATTAGGATTAATGATGAAGTATAATCAAGAGAGATATGAATTCAGATTTACCTTGTCTCGCGTAAGCTTGTGGGTTTGGATACAAAAGTTGTTCCTTTGTGCTTAGGAACAGACCGAAATTTGTATCAAAGGCGATACGTGTCAACCTGACAAACAGATGAACGCGTATGAGACAGATATTTTAAAGTAAATTTATTTTTTTTTTTTTTACTCACGAGGTTAAAAACTCCTTGAATAAGCCACCACCATCGATACCAGCTTCTTGAATTCCAAATTCATCGATAAACTGAATACCCACTGAATTTTTCAATCTTGCCCCCGCAGCATTGAGATGTGCGTAGCCATCCTCAAATACATGATTTCGGCGAATGGTAACATGAGTTCGAGGCTCAAAAAAAGGATGGTGACCAGAACTTCTAAAGAAAGGGAAAACCATGTGAAACAAATGCAAAAAAATACAAAGTAAGGAGATTATAGATGACAATATTTTTCATTTACCGTTCACGATCATTGCGAACAAATTGTCTAAAGATTTTTACGCGCTCGTCAAAGGGTATTACGAAAGGAATACTATACAAAATTCCAAGCCTTGGGCTAATGGATATCCGCTGACGTTTGTCCACGTTGTTTTTTTCTTGATCTCTCTCGAGTTCTTGATCTTCATCAACAACCGTTTTCGCAAAAGTGCTTATCTCTGACTCGGATATCATCAACCAGTGGTCGGGTGAAGTGAATCGACGACGAGAACTAAGCAAGATGATGTTTTTAGTTAAAAACCTCACGAATTTATTTGTAATCAATTTACACACTTACTCTCTTGCATGTATTTGCCTTAGTAATTTGGTGACAGTGTCCCTCAGATAAATAAATGAAATGCAACCACCGTCAACTACAAGGTCCATCTTGAGCGACGGACTATTCCAATATAATGTGAACCCAACATTCTACATCGAGGTAAATAGAATACGATCAGAGAATCACCTTATCTTAGATCACAATCATCACCACCCTTACAAAATACCTTCAAACAAGTGGATATGTCCACTATCTCTGAAAGCCTAAGGGGATTTCTGCCTTCATCGAAGAATTCATCGTCGCCCATTATAAGTAAAATTTGACTAAACAATTCACAAAGCAGTGCAAACATTCCCCATTGTTCTGAATATGTCGAGTCTGAAATATTTAAAACATCAAGTCACATTAAGATTCAAGCGTTTGTCCTTTTTCTGAAAAGAGGGTTTATTTGAGTGAATAATAATTACCAGTAAAGTAATTAAGGGGTATAGATTGACTGGTTGGCAATAGGTTTGCCAAATCCGATTTCTTGAACGCTTCCCATATCAAACTAATGGACAAACGGATTTCCGGAGTAGAAAGTGCTCCGTATGTCATGTTATTTAGCAATTCCGTCTTCTTCGAAGGCCAACGTATCATTAAAGTAAGCAAAAAGTTGGTGACTTTGAGAAAAGTGGCGTAATTCGAGTCCTTTGAAAATTCGAACACAGAAATCAAGTATTGACGGTCAAACATATAGGAGATTCTCTTTAGGACTACTGGATCGATTTTGACAAGCGAAGTTTCGGGACGACCTTCGGTTATTATATCGTCGTCGGAATCGTCATCATTTACTAAAGGAAATAAATCCAAGGCAATGAAAATTGACACAAATAAGAATGCGTTGGGTAATTTTTGAAGCGGCTCCACTGATGGTAGTTACCAATTACTTCAGCTGAAGATTTATCCAGAAGAGATCGAATTGGAATTTGTAATGATAGATTTTGAAGAACCGTCAAATAGGCAAGCTTTAAAATATCATTTTTTTAAATAAATATACATATATATAACACGTTTGTCAATTTTATCATAAGAAAAATGAATCAACATATAAGGTATTATGAATCAATTATGCGTACAAACACAGGGTTACTCATCTGTTTAACAATTCGATGTGTGAATACAACCAAATTACTTAGAAGAATACTCGCTTGCTCTGCATTCCAATTATTTCTAGGAATTGTTGATAGCCTCAATATAAGATCATAAAGTGTCCGACGTGAGAATATAATCAGGGCTTCTTTACTAAGATGACTTGGTAGTGATGATATGGTGAAGATGTGTGTGATAAAATCTTGCAAAGCCAACTGATAGATCGGATGAGTGGAAGCAAGAATGTGGAACGGATGAACAGAAAGGTTCGCGATTGATCGAGTTGCCGGATTATTCTTGTCCTCGGTTTTCTATTTATTTAGGAGAAACAAAAATTAATGATCGACCTCAAACAGATCACAATTAATTAAATTAAGATAACTTACTAAATTTATTAAATACTTCCTCAATTCAAGATATAAACCACAATTCACCAAATATTCTAAAATTCCTTGAGCGGTTTCTCTAATTGATGGGAAATCGAAGTTAAATTAATATTCACATTTCATCAATGTGTTCATAAGTTCGAAGTTTAAGTTACAACACCCCATACGGACCTTCCTCCGACAGACTGACCTGATGACCCGTACTTTTTAACATCCATGGTTAACATTAAAGCCTCCAAGTAATGAACTACGTTCTTTTTATCATATCTAAAACAATCGGGAATAAATATACAGGAATCAGGGTGATTGTCAAAATCATTGCTCATAACCCTTTTTTGGAACAAAAAATATTACATAGAATTTGATCCGACACTTCTGAGAAAGATCAGTAGGACCTTTTTTAACTGGTAAGCCCATACATTACGCAAATCCTCATAATAGAATGGAACGAATATTATCTCCAAATCTAAAAAACATTACAATTAACGAAAAAGTAATATTGTAATCAGGTTGCAAGGATGATGATCCCTTATGATAAAGTAATTTACCGAGATTTTGTTTCCTCAATATATTGCATAAACATAATTCTCTTTGACCGTCACTAAGGGGCCGGTAGAAAAAAAGGAAGCTGCGAACAAGATTGATCAAGGTCGTAGCAACATCCCGTCTAGGAATATCTGAACGAAGAATGAATTCTGCCTGTTGATCCCATGATGCTCTCTCTTGATCGCGTAAATTTCTGGTAACAGTCCTACCGCGAAAAAATGCCTGAAATACGAAAGGTTTTATGATCGTTAAAAGTTCTCCGGGTCAAGTAAACCATTTTCTCGGTATTCCGGAGATAATTAACCTGAATTTTTGCCGCGGATTTCTTTTTCAAACGTTCAATATCCCGTGCACGCCGCTGTTCCTGCGTATTCCTCACAAGAGCCTCTTTATCCTCTTGCTTCTTTTGACCACCAAGATTGATACTACGCTTCGATTTGTAATTTCCCTCGAATGAATTAAACATGTTGATAAAATGTATTGTAGTTAAGAGAAAGATAATAATTTTGTGGCCTGCACAACCGACTTTTATATTTCAATGTCGGTATATCCAATTTTCCATCCGTGTTAAATGTGTCTACCCTTCATATGTAAGCTTTTGATTTGTAACACAAATCGAATTTATTCGAAAGTTCTACGCATTGTTACACGACCATGTGCATTTGCATAAACGTCTTCGTCACCGGGCCACTTGATTGATGAAAATGTTTTCATTGAATACGACCCGACAGGCCCTTCACACCATACCAAAGGTACATTCGTAGTTAGTTTATCACGGGCAGGATTAGCTCGCTGTTTTTCAATAGATTTGACGAATACAGTTATCTGTTCTAGTTGGCTAGAGGTTTTGCGACTCCAGCGGCTTCGAAATCTGTAAAGGTGCATATCTTCTTTACTACATTCAAATTTAAGGGTGGTTTACCGTATCATTGAAGTCTTTTTCCTTTATAGCCACCGATAACCCTTCATGGTATCGACGGTCGTTATGCCACAGCTCTATACACAGCAGCCGTAAAGTCGAACGCACTAGATAACACTGAAAATGAACTCAAAAAAGTGAAATCGGCGATCGACAAAGATCCCAAAATCAGCACGTTCCTCTACGATCCTTCGCTGAATCGTAACGAGAAGAAGAAACGCATTCAAGAATTGCTCAAGGGATACGGCGAAACTACCAGGAACTTTTTTAGTTTGTTGGCCGAAAACGAGAGACTCAACGAGACGACAAAGATTATAGATGCATTTTCATCATTAATGGTCGCTCACCGTAATGAAATTCCCGTTACGATCGTTTCTGCCAAGGTTCCACTTTTTTTTTTTTTATAAAAAAAAAATATATTTATTATTGACTCCAAAGTTTATCTCGATAAACAATCTCACACTCATTATAGGAAATCGACAATAAGGTTTTGGAAAAACTGACGGCTGCCCTTAACAAGAGCAAATTTGTTCAGCCGAAACAGAAACTTGTAATTTCTACCAGAGTCAGTATTGTGAAAATTCTAGATTTCTAACAGTAGTTTAAAGAATTTGTACGCTAACATCTTTCCCCTTTCATAAAAATCAAAGGTTAATCCTTCAATTTTAGGTGGCTTGGTTGTAGAGTTCGGGGATGACAAGACCATCGATCTATCAGTCTCTTCCAAGATCTCCAAACTTAATAAGATATTGACCGGTAATAAAGCATTGATTTCTTATCATGAGATTAATCGTTTATGAGCAAACTGACAGAACCTCCTTTTTAATTTATGGCTATTGCGAAATTTTTTTATTCAACAGATACCATTTGATCATTAATAAAATATCTTCGCTTTTGAAAAAACTTTAAATCGGTCTTTTGTGATCCCTGAATGTGTTCCAACTTCTTAATGAACGAGGTTCGTTTTTGCTCTTATTTAAAAAATGTATGCATGTCCTTCTATTGATTTTTCTTTTTGAGTAAGAAATAAAATCAACTTTTGAGCAAATCAAATAATTGTAATAAGGAAAATACAAAAAAACATGATTTTTGTATAATGATATATTTAACATATTTAGTCCTTTACTTTTTTTTGTATTACAAAAATACTTCTTACTTGTTCAAATGCATTATGTTTTTATTAAATCTTAATTAGGATAACAAGGTTTACTTGATAAAATAAATAATTGTGCAATCAAGTCACATAACATGGCTATTCATTTAGCAACAATTTAGCAACAATACATATTGTTAAATGTAATATAAAAATAAATAAATAAATATATTAATACTTTTTATTTTTCAATAATAGATATATAAAATTGTATTTAGAAATTATTGATATTTTTTTGATTTGACAAACCTTTTTTTTTATTTAAAAATCAAAAAAATATCATTACAATAAAATTGAAATATTAACAATAATTTGATTGCAGTTTCGCAATAAACAATTGACTTTCGTTTATTACCAGAGATTTTTCACATTTGCATTTTTTTATAAACTTTTTCAGATCTGGCATTTACATTGTTTAACCTCCTGATACGAATACATTTTATATACTTAAAATTTTCTTTCTTACTAGACCATCTTTAAGTTGCACAAATTATGTTACCATCAACCCATCTTCATACACAAATCTTCCGAGTCATTAGAAAATATAAGCCCCACAGAATATACGGCAAGTAAAGTACTCATCAACACAACTCTGCTAAGAAAACATGGAACAAACCTGAATAAAAAAGATGAATTTTATGCCGCTCATTAAATATTCCCAAGCATGTCAGACACTTTCTAATTTGAACGACTGAGACGACTCGTAACTTGAGCGACTCGAATTATGCCTCCACATCTCACTCTCGGTGGCAGTGTACATCGTTTCAGCACTGCTTTCTTCGAGGCCAATAGATAACTCGCTTGAGGACGCGATCGTATCGGTCGCCGTCAAGAACGTTTCATTATCGGCACTTTCAATGCTGTCAATTAGCGCAGATGCCTTGGTCGTCATTATTCGACGGAATTCCTCATTTGATGAACCCGCCGACTGGTCATGTACCCGTCTAAGTGGGACGTTCGGATCCGGTAACGTGGGCAAAGGTTTTGGAACAAGCGACGTCTGTTTCTATGTGAAACACAGACGATCATGAGAGACACGAAGAAGATTAAGGTAAAGTAAAAATCGTCAAAACTCAACTCAAAATACCTGCATAAAAGGATGCGCTAAAGCCTGTTCGGCGGTCAAACGTCTTTCGAAATCAACCCTTAACAATCCTTGAACCAGGTCTTTTGCTTCGTCTGATACATTGTCCCATGGGGGGGACCGAAAAGAGTATCTGCCAGACCTGACTTGTTCCAGTAAGGAAGGTGGAGCAAAGTGTTCACTAAATGGCGGATGTCCACATAAGCAAATGTATAAGATTACACCAAGACTCCACATATCAACGGCCTTTCCATATTCAGTATCTCGGTTTATGATTTCTGGTGCAACTATCAAGAACAAGGGATGAGATGATTGATGATCATTTTTTCTTTCCTACAGGAAACTAAAACTTACCATATGTGGGAGTGCCACAAACTGTGTTCATTAAAGAATACTTGGCACCAAGAAGTTTGGACAAACCAAAGTCTGATATCTTAACTTGATATCGAACGGCATCTGTCACTAAAATGTTTTCCGGTTTAAGATCACGATGTACAATTCGGCAGCAATGGAGATACTGTAGAACCAGGAAAAAATCTTCAGCACCTCACCTGCAGATAATTACAGCAGCAAGAAATAAAGGAAATAGATAGTAATAAAAATAAAAGACCTTCACTACTTCAAACAATTGTTTAAAGATTATACGCGTTTCATCTTCGCCCAATCTTTTTCTCTTGTTAATAAAATCGAAGAAATCACCGTCCCGAACACTAATATAATAGAAAGGAGTTACTCATCTAAAATGATACAACACGTCCGATTAAATAGATAAATAAATAAAACATACTTTTCCATTAGGAGATATAGCTTATCGCCTTCGTCAAATACATCAATGATTTTGGTCAATGATGGCTTTAAAAAATTTTCTTAGTCAAAACAAAGCATGTATAAACGAATGCAAGAAATAATATTGACGGTGCACATACATGATTGTACATATGCATGATGGTGATCTCTGACCTAAGCGCCGATAAATGCTTTCCTGATGTTAACTTCTTTTCGATGACCTTTACGGCATATTCAGGACTGTGCCCAAAATCCCTATGCCTTATTAGGCGGGCGAGCTTGACTTCTGAAAATTTTCCTTTTCCCAGATCGCCTTGAATTGCGTACGTTTTGAAGAAACTCTAGATTTTTTTAAGGTTCATTCAAATATATAGGCATGCATTTATTAAAGAAAAAAAAAAGTGACCAAAGAGAAGTAGAAATACCATTGGAGGCGAAGCAGTATTCTCTAAAAAAAATTGGTCTATGACGGAAATAAAATAAATAGTTTTGGAAAAACGCGTTCAAAAAATTTTGCATAACATATAACAGACTTCTATACACACATCTGTACCACGGCTTTTCTTCTCTTGAAGAAGGAAAGGATATATTTTCGGATCCATACAACTCGATAGTCGAGTCACCCACGAATATGTTACGAACGAGCGTACCACGCCTACAGAAATTAAAGAACACCGTCAGACAATAGTCGCATGGAAATTTATTAGAAAAGAATTTTTCGAAAACGCCTACCCAAGATTTTGAAGATGCACAACCGTACGAGTTAAACCTTTCACGGTAGAATTTGCCTATTAATTATAAAAAGTTGATCATCAAATTATCCACTAAGCACACAAGTCACGAACACGAGCTTCGCGCTTACTCTGTAAATGAGACAATGAGAATTCGAAATTTTTTTATCGTCAGGTAAAAGCTGTTCGATCAAAAAAAAAGACATTTTAGAAAGAATAATTTTGTCTTGGGATCTCTACGAAAATTTCAAATGCACAAGGTACCTTAAACCTATCAAGATCTTCGCGTCTTTCACAATGTTTACCTAGAACATGAGAGCCTTCAGTCAAATATATTTTTGGGAGACCCGCCTCCAAGGGCACAAGGGTGGCCCAATAATTTCCGGGACTCGTGACAGACGTATCAATTTGCTTTGGACCGCCAGGTGGAAGAAGAGGAGGTCGACGACTATATTTACCGCCTTTTTTCCTATCGGCATTTGCTTTAAGTGTTAACTTTAGTGGAGGCATTGGCGCCATTACGCTAAATGTTAACAGTATATGTTCAAATACACTTAATAACGCGAAACGTTAACCTATGATGATATAATTTTCTTACGTTTATTCTTCTGCCAAAAAAAAAGAGGAAAATGCCCAATAAACTGTTTTTACAGGTCAGGTGAACAGCTGAGAGTTTGCAGAGAATAAAAATTGAAAAGGATGTTATATATATAATCGATATAGTCTAGAACATGTGGCTTGTGACAGTCAATCGGTTCGTGGGAAAGTCAACCAAATTGCGTGCCTAATTACTGAATTTCAAAGGAAAGAGTTGCACAAGACGTCTAATTTATCGGAAGTTTATTTTTTTTTATAAGCAGATCGATGAGTCAAAGAGTTCTTGGAGAGAAACATCTAAATCCAAATGAAATTGACAGCCAAAACGAAACCAATTATCAACAATGAACGTTCGTATTATTATTATTAACAAAACTTCGATATCATCCATAAAAGATTTTGACTTCTCGAAATTGTTGGCCTATTAAGGAAAGGCAACTCCTGCGGCAATCCCTGAAATCGTTTAATCAAAACTGGTCCCAGTGTTAAGTAAAGTTCCTGCAAATCTATCATTGATCGGATCTGTGTATGTTTGTTAATCATCTCTTGCTGCTAAAATACCCCTTTAGTCATGTACCCCTTAACACAGAGTAATTATTTGGTCCGATCGACGTTAAAATTTCCCACTATCGGTGATGTCATGCATATTAGTTATTTGGATAAACAAGAGATTACACGAGCTCGACTTCAGTTTCGATGACAATGAATCGTCAATTTAATTAACCAACTGCGGTATTTCATTGTTTTTGAGGAAGGGTGAAATTCTCAGATCACTGGTCTAAGGTTCACTCACGATTCATACAATTATTAATTTAAATCTTCGATAACTCGCATCATGGGGGAGCAATCTAGATCCGCAGGCAACTTATGTGATTTTTAGATTTCATACTTTTTATCTTGCGAACGTCTTTTCTTATTGTATTTAACGATGAATAAAAAAATCAATTTATTAGATATAAATTATTATTATTCGTCAATAAATCCACAACTTTGAATTTTTGATTTTGCCTTCCAAAACAGTTTTCGAAGGTTCTAAAACATAAACAAATTTTTAATATGGGTTGGTACACAGCAAAACCATGCTTAGAGACAAATTTTCGATTTGGAAATATAGACGATTATCAATTCAAAGTTATATATTGAATCATATAAAATAAAAAACTGCGAGCAAGATTATAATACTGTGCCTGTATATTCATATATAATATTTAATATTTAAAATAATAAATTAGAATTAAGAAGAAATAAAAAGTTGGTTATGATTATTTGCAATCTTTCGAAAATTTAAAAGTCATTGTTTTTGGATATAATAAAAAATATATTAATTTTATTACAAGTTTTAATTATTAATAAGAAAAGTTTTATATTGAAAATTAAAATTTTTATAAATCTAAATTTATTTATATATTATTTATAAAAATTGGATTTATTCAATAATTAGTTATAAAGATAATTATATTTGAATTTGTTTATAAATTTTCAAAAAATATTTATACAGTTTGTCTAAAAAGTCTTTGAATAAATATTTTTTATAATAAATAAATAATTATTAAATTTATATTTTTTAGAATGTAAAAAATAAAATAATAAGTTTTTTTTAATACTTTATTAATAAATTTATCTTAAAATTTAATTTGAAAACCAAAAAAAGTTTGTTTAAAAATTTTTTATAAGTTTATATATATATATTTATAGATAAATTATAGATAAAATATTTTTTACTATATAAAATTTTTATAAAAATTTTTAAATTTTGATTTTAATATAAATTTTTTTAATTAAAAAATTAAATAAACAACTTGAAATTTAATAAAAATTGTTTTTTAATTATATATTTTTGTTTTTATTTTACAAATTAATGAATTAAAATTATTTTAAATAATTTATTTATTTATTTATTATAATTTAATTAAATCAATATATTTTAAACAATTTTATTTTGAATTTATAGGTTAATAATTAGAGTTCTGATCAGTATCATTCAGTACAGTATTTCATAAAACTGATACCAAAAATATTTTTCAGTATCGGTACCAGTGATTATCAAAAATTTTTGGTATGAAACTTTGCAATATCGATACTGAACTGAAAGTATCGAAATTATTGAAATTAAATAAATTTATAACATATATTTATCATATACAAAAATAATATAACTCAAATATGTATATAAAGTTTCCAGTTTTACCTAGGAATTAATAGATTTGAACTTTTTTTTTATTAAATAAATTGTAACAAATCTATAGATGCCTGGCAAAAATCCCAATTTTCTTTAAAAAGTCAGATGACAACCTCTCAAACGATCTTAAGAGACTATAGATATTTTGATGAGCGGAACATCTTTTATTAATGGCCGAAAAACATTGTCAACACTAATTTCTTAATAATCAAGGATTTAGACTTTCAGCTGAAGAACACTAATAATTAGACTTAAACACATATACGAAGTCACATGACATCCACTGATCCCGAAGCTCCAGAGTGACGCGAAACCCAAAACTTATAGTGATTATTAATTTAACATGATTTCACTAATTAACATATGTTATCAATTAGTAATTGATATTAAGGGGTTATAGGATGTTATTAATATGTTTGATTAATATTATCATTCATTTATTTTTTTATTTTATTTTATTTTTCTTTATTAATTCATATGATCTCCAGGAGAACCATTAAGATTATATGTATTTTATTTTTTATGTATTTTATTTATTTATATTGGAAAAACATGTATTTAAAGGCTGTATTTTTCCTTTAATTATCTTTAGAGTTGTTTACTTCACTCTCCATTAATAAAGTTTTCCTTTAATAATTATAAACTATTAATAACCAACATGTTCCTTTACTTAAACCATTACATAAATAAATTAGCCTTTACAAAAACAAATTATCATTATCTCTTTCATCTGACCTCATACATCTCAGAATTATACTAATTTGTATGCCTCTAGGAACTTTAGCTTACTATATTGATCTCTTCTATCTAAAGTGCCTTCCTGTTATTAGTTCTCTATCTTTATTTTCTCCTAAGTAGGGATCACAGCAATTCAAATCAAATCAGATTTTAGCTAGATTTGATTCAGTTCATTTTTAGATATACAGTTTAAATTTGAATCAAACATAATATAGCTTGATTCAATTTGACTTAAATCAAGTTTGGATTTAATTTTACTTGATTTGATTTAATTCAATTCAAATATTTTATCAATATATATTTTTATTGAAGCATATTGTAATAAAATAAATAACTTAGTCTTATTTTACTTATTTTTTATTGGATTATTTTCTATTCTATTTTTAGCAATAGCATTTATTTAGTTATTTATAGCATATATAGTTATTTATAGTTCATATAACATAGATCAGACAGCACAGAAGGTCTAAGCAGCCTACAAGACTCAAAAGATTTACAAGACTATCTAATTTATGAAATTAGGACATCGTGACATATAGATCAGGCAGCCCAAGCAGCCTAGGCAGCCTATATAGAAAAAACATTATATAAGTAACTGTTGTGCATGAATTTAATCTTTCAGTTTTAGAATAACTCACTTTTGTAATCGCTTGGAATTCTGTTTTTGTATCTTAATAAATATTCTTATTTTATTAAATACATTTTGATTACAAAGATTTTTGGGAAATCTTTGTCATTTCTTATAATATTTGTGAGAGATTATCTCTGGAACAATGGATAGTTCTATATAATCTCTAATTCCTTCTAAAAACTACTATTCAGACACTTGATCAAAAGAATTTTGGTCACATTTTTGGCAATGACGACAGGACTAATTTCTTTGAAGGAGTGATTAATTTGGAAATTGCAACAGGACTAGTTTTCTTGAAGGAGCGATAAATTTGGAAATTGCGACAGGACTAGTTTCCTTGAAGGAGTGATTAATTTGGAAATTGTAACAAGACTAGTTTTATTGAAGGAGCGATTAATTTGAAAATTGCAACAGGATTAGTTTTCTTGAAGAAGCGATTAATTTGGAAATTGAAACCAGAACAGTTGCCTTGAAGGATCTGTCAATTAAAAGGATTGTATAAGTAATACACATCGGAATTGGACAATATCACAAGCATCTTTACCACTGAGATATTTTTCTGCTATCCGGTCTTACTTTAACATTAGCCCCTCACCTGAATCAAGTGAAAACAATTCCATTACACCTGAAAACTATTCTACCATATCCAATCAAAACCTGAATATAATATTTGCTCAAGCCATGGATCACAGTAATACTGATAATAATATATTATAACAAAGGGAAAAACAATTATACCAATTACAGTAGGAAGGAAATCATCAAAACCAACGGGAGGAGGACCATCAAAGTAATAGAAATAATCAAAGTGAAGAGGATGAACAGAAAGACCCAATTAGAAATATGTTTGGACAAAACTCAAGGAAAGATTATATTATAGCATTACAAAACTTAAATCAAACCATGCAACAAGTAAGGCTTCAAAATGGAATGAGGGAAACTTACTTAATATCATTGCCAACATTTGACGGAGAAGAACAGGATCCATTAGCTTGGCTACATAGTTTTCATGATGTTTGCATAGCCAACAATATGGTAGAGGAATGACGATTTGATCTTCTTCTAGTCTATTTAAAAGGAGTTGCTTTTACTTGGTGAAGAAGAGTAGGATATCACATTACTCTCTGGGACAATAATCTACAACAGGATCAATCATTTATATATTGTTTCTGTCACAAGTGATGTACTCCTTATCAAAAGTCAAGGTGGATGAATCAATTGAAGAATCAAATTCAAAAACCTGAAGAAACTGTGAATGAATATTGGGATGCAATTGTAGCATTGTATTATCAAGTGGATTCGCATGGTAACTATCCTGCTAAGGATAAATTACAACAATTTATTAGTAAATTAAGGAATGAAATTAGGGGACCAGTGGAAATATTCATCCCTGCTGATATCGAGGAAGCTCTAAATTAAGCATGTGCAATGGAATCAACTTTGTCTAGGCATGCTTCACTAAGTTCCTATTCAATGCTTCCAGGTTCTACTACTATCAACCATGAGCTACAGGATATTCAATTAGCATTAATACAATTGACTCAAGAATTTCAGCAGCTGGCAACTCAACAAACTCCCAAGAGAAATATAAACAGCAACAATAACTCAAGGGAAATACACACCTGCAATAAATGTGGAAAAAGAGGACATATTGCTATTAATTATAGATCTAACCAGTCCAACAATCAAAGGAATAATTATAATAACAATGGGAGGCCCAATTATAATAATAATAACAACAATAATTGAGGAAACAGAAATTGCTTTACTTGTAACAAACCTGAACATCTTGCAAAAAATTGCCCTCAACAAAATCAACAACAATTCTCAAATCAAGCTGGAAGTAGCAATAACAATCGCAATCAATAGATGAATGCACCTATAGGAGAATTTTTGAAAATTGCCAAACAAGTCAAGAAGTTTTTAAACTAATACAAGTACCTCTGGAGGGTGAACATACCTCTTTATGAACAAATACCTCAGTCAAAGAGAAAAAGGCTATTGATACAGTACATTGTGATGTTTATTTGAATAGACAACTGATATATCTTGTGGTTGATACTGGATCTATAGATAGTTTAATCTCAAAATCTTTCTTGGACAAGCTGGAGTGAACAATTAATAAACCATCTAAGGTTAATTTAATGAATGTTAATGGAGGAAAATGACGATCATTAGAAAAAGTAAAAAATTTACTAATCAATATCAAAGGAACAACAATACCAATCGATGTGGATGTATCTGAAGCAACAAATTATACTGTTATTGTGGAGAATGACTGGTTGACAAAAACAAATGGAATTATAAATTTTAATCATGGGATAATGGAATTATATTATAATGGACAAAAACTTCGCTGTGGAATTTCTTGTTGGGAAAAACCGAAGTATGATGACTTGGAAAATGCAATTGAAAAAGAAACAACACCTCAAAAACTGGAGGAACCTAAATATGAATATGAGGATGAACTTGAGGACAAACAATATTGTGCTATTATAGGAAACTCTGATGAAAAACCATTAATACAAGTGAAGGAACAAACTGTTATTATCGAGGATAGGAAGGAACCAATTGAATATATACAGAAACTGAGAAACCTGAACCAACCAATCATTGGAAGCAAAAATAAATCATGAGTTAGAGAGGACCAAATGCTATTTGTGGATGTGACAATTATTTGGAGAACGAAAAGGATATATGTGTCATATGTCCACAAAAATTTGAAGATTTGGAACTTGTTCAATATCTAAACAACGAGTATGAGGAAACAAAAATTAAGGAACCACCTGACCTAACTACAACACAATAATAACAATTGGAATATCTTTTGCAAGAATATCAGGATATTATAGCGATTGAGAATGAACCACCTGAACGAATCAACTTAGTAACACATTCTATTATTACTAAAAATATACTATCAATTAAACAAAGGCCATACATACCATTTATCACCTGCTAAACATGAGTTTGTAGGAAAGGAGATTGACTGAATGATGCAACAAGAGATTATTCGATCATCATCTAGCCCTTGGGCATCACCAATTGTTCTGATTAAAAAGAAAAATAGGAAAACAAGGTTTTGTGTTAACTATCGGAAATTGAACAAAGTCACCAAACAGGATGCATATCCTTTACCTAGGATTGATGAAATATTGGACTTATTGGGAAAAGCAAAATGATTCTCATCATTGGATTTGACAAGTGGATACTGGCAAGTAGAAATGAATAAAATGAATAAGGAAAAAATGGCATTCATTACCAAATAAGGAATATTTGAATTCAATGTTATGCCTTTTGGATTAACAAATGCACCTGCAACTTTTCAATGCTTGATGGATCGCATATTTCATGACATCAAGGACAAATATGTATTAGTGTATCTGGACGATATAAACATATTTTCTAATACATTTGAGGAGCATATACAACATCTTACTGAGGTTTTGGAAAGGTTTTGACAAGCTGACCTCAAATTAAACTTGTAAAAATGCTATTTTTGTAAAAAGGAACTGGTATTTTTGGGGCATATGGTTAGTGAAAAAGAAATTCAATCAGACCCAAGAAAAGTGGAAAAGGTTCAAAACTTTCCTATATTGACCAACATTACTGAATTGAGAGAATTTATTGGATTAGCTTTTTATTACTGCTGCTTCATTAAAGATTTTGCTTCAATTGTGGAACTGATGCACTGATTAATGAGGAAAAACATATCCTATGTCTGGAATGAGGATTGTCAAAAGGCATTTGAAATTCTTAAGGAAAAATTGACCACCACACTAATCTTGATTTATTCTGATTTTATCAAACCATTTGTCCTATATACTGATGCTTCTTATTTGGAATTAGAAGCAATCTTATCACAAAAGGATGATGAAGGAAACGAACATGTAGTTGCTTATACAAGCCGCAGTTTGGTTGGAGCTGAATATAATTATTCACCAACTAAAATTGAGTATCTTGCATCTGTATGGTGTTGTGGGAACAATCGGGATAGGAACACGATATTGTGATGCGTCGCGTAACAATAAGTATTGGTGATGGTGAAATGATGTAATAATTGGTAATAGTGGGTACTGGGTAAACACGCGTCAGGAAGGCATATAAATAGGTAGTTTATGTAGTTTGGAAGGGAAGTTCGAATTCCGCGATTTTAGAGTTTCGTTTTCAGAACGCTTCTCTGTTTTTGCACACTTACGTTTTAATAAAATAAATGCTATCTCGCTTTGCACAATAAACAAGATACATTCTTTAAAGTGTACACAAAGTCCACTCCACTACAT